>JAENPR010002821.1:0-41228 GCA_018135685.1 Themeda triandra | reverse complement strand
TGCCGCCGCACGGCCGGATCCCGTGCATCCTACGGCTCTCGCACCGGTCAAGCACGCCCGTACGCCATGGTTAAGCCATTTTGATGCCTCTCACCTCTCCACCATAGAGTTTTTCATCACCCGAGAGCCCGAAGGGCCCTTAACCATGCCTCCACGGCCGCAAAACCGCCATATTTGCACACACGACCATGCCGCCGCACGGCCGGTTCCAACGCATCCTATGGCTCTCGGACCGAGTCAAGCATGCCCGTACGCCATGGTTAAGGCATTTTGACACCTCCGGCCTCTCTACCATAGCGTTTGCCATCACTCGAGAGCCCGAACGGCCTTAACCTTGCCTCCACGGCTCCAAAACTGCCATATTTGCACACTCGACCATGCTGCCGCACGGTCGGTTCCAACGCATCCTATGGCTCCCGGCACTGAGTCAAGCATGCCCGTACGCCATGGTTAAGGCATTTTGACACCTCTGGCCTCTCGACCACAGCATTTGTTGCCGCCCAAGAACCCGAATGGCCCTTAACCATGGCTCCACCGCTCTAGAACTGCCATATTTGCACACACGACTATGCTACCGCACAGCCGGTTCCTACGTGTCCTACAGCTCTCGACACTAGGTCAAGCATGACCGTATGCCATGGTTAAGGCGTTTTGATGCCTCTGGCCTCACCACCACAATGTTTGTCATCACCCGAGAGCCTGAACGGCCCTTAACTACAGCTCCACGACTCCAGAACATCCATAATTGCACACACGACCGTGCCGCGCACGGCCGGATCCCGTGCATCCTATGGCTCTCGGCACCGGGTCAAGCACGCCCGTACGCCATGGTTAAGCCATTTTGATGCCTCTCACCTCTCCACCATAGAGTTTTCCATCACCCGAGAGCCCGAAGGGCCCTTAACCATGGCTCCACGGCAAGCCAAACCGCCACATTTGCACACACGACCATGCCGCCGCACGGCCGGTTCCAACGCATCCTATGGCTCCCGGACCGAGTCAAGCAAGCCCGTACGCCATGGTTAAGGCATTTTGACACCTCCGGGCCTCTCTACCATAGCGTTTGTCATCGCTCGAGAGCCCGAACGGCCCTTAACCTCGGCTCCACGGCTCCGTAACCGCCATATTTGCACACACGACTTGCCGCCGCACGGCCGGTTCCTATGCGTCCTACGGCTCCTCGCACCAAGTCAAGCACGCCCATGCACCATGGTTAAGGCGTTTTAACACCTTTGGCCTCTCCACCACAGCATTTGTTACCGCCCGAGAACCCGAATGGCCCTTAACCATGGCTCCACCGCTCTAGAACCGCCATATTTGCACACACGACTATGCTACCGCACAAACATATTTGCCCGCCTACATGTCCTATAGCTCTCGACACTAGGTCAAGCACGACCGTATGCCATGGTTAAGGCATTTTGACACCTCTAGCCTCACCACCACAATATTTGTCATCACCCGAGAGCCCGAACGGCCCTTAACTATAGCTCCACGACTCCGTAACATCCATAATTGCACACACGACCGTGCCGCCGCACGCCGGATCCCGTGCATCCTACGGCTCTCGGCACCGGGTCAAGCACGCCCGTACGCCATGGTTAAGCCATTTTGATGCCTCTCACCTCTCCACCATAGAGTTTTTCATCACCCGAGAGCCCGAAGGGCCCTTAACCACGCTCCACGGCCGCAAACCGCCATATTTGCACACACGACCATGCCGCCGCATGGTCGGTTCCAACGCATCCTATGGCTCTCGGACCGAGTCAAGCATGCCCGTACGCCATGGTTAAGGCATTTTGACACCTCCGGCCTCTCTACCATAGCGTTTGCCATCGCCGAGAGCCCGAACGGCCCTTAACCTTGGCTCCACGGCTCCGTAACCGCCATATTTGCACACACGACCATGCCGCCGCACGGCCGGGCCCAACGCATCCTATGGCTCCCGCACCGAGTCAAGCATGCCCGTACGCCATGGTTAAGGCATTTTGACACCTCTAGCCTCTCCACCACAGCATTTGTTGCCGCCCGAGAACCCGAATGGCCCTTAACCATGGCTCCACAGCTCTAGAACCGCCATATTTGCACACACGAATATGCTACCGCACAACCCGGTTCGTGCGTGTCCTATAGCTCTTGACACTAGGTCAAGCATGACCGTATGCCATGGTTAAGGCGTTTTGATGCCTCCGGCCTCACCACCACAATGTTTGTCATCACCCGAGAGCCCGAACGGCCCTTAACTATAGCTCCACGACTCCAACATCCATAATTGCACACACGACCGTGCCGCCGCACGGCCGGATCCCGTGCATCCTATGGCTCTCGCACCGGGTCAAGCACGCCCGTACGCCATGGTTAAGCCATTTTGATGCCTCTCACCTCTCCACCATAGAGTTTTCCATCACCCGAGAGCCCGAAGGGCCCTTAACCATGCCTCCACGGCTCCAAAACCGCCATATTTGCACACTCGACCATGCCGCCGCACGGCCGGTTCCAACGCATTTTATGGCTCCCGCCCGAGTCAAGCATGCCCGTACGCCATGGTTAAGGCATTTTGACACCTCCGGCCTCTCTACCATAGCGTTTGCCATCACTCGAGAGCCTAAACGGCACTTAACCTCGGCTCCACGGCTCCGTAACCGCCATATTTGCACACACGACTTTGCCGCCGCACGGCCGGTTCCGCGCATCCTACGGCTCCTCGCACCAAGTCAAGCACGCCCATGCACTATGGTTAAGGTTTTGACACCGCTCTAGCCTCTCGACCACAGCATTTGTTGCCGCCCAAGAACCCGAATGGCCCTTAACCATGGCTCCACCGCTCTAGAACCGCCATATTTGCACACACGACTATGCTACCGCACAAAGGTTCCTACGTGTCCTACAGCCTCTCGACACTAGGTCAAGCACGACCGTATGCCATGGTTAAGGCATTTTGACACCTCCGGCCCCACCACCACAATGTTTGTCATCACCCGAGAGCCCGAACGGCCCTTAACTATAGCTCCACGACTCCGTAACATCCATAATTGCACACACGACCGTGCCGGCGCACGGCCGGATCCCGTGCATCCTACGGCTCTCGCACCGGTCAAGCACACCCGTACGCCATGGTTAAGCCATTTTGATGCCTCTCACCTCTCCACCATAGAGTTTTCCATCACCCGAGAGCCCGAAGGGCCCTTAACCATGGCTCCACGGCAAGCAAAACCGCCACATTTGCACACACGACCATGCCGCCGCATGGTCGGTTCCAACGCGTCCTATGGCTCCCGCACCGAGTCAAGCAAGCCCGTACGCCATGGTTAAGGCATTTTGACACCTCCGGCCTCTCTACCATAGCGTTTGTCATCGCCGAGAGCCCGAACGGCCCTTAACCTCGGCTCCACGGCTCCGTAACCGCCATATTTGCACACACGACTTTGCTGCCGCACGGCCGGTTCCTATGTGTCCTACGGCTCCTCGCACCAAGTCAAGCACGCCCATGCACCATGGTTAAGGCATTTTAACACCTTTGGCCTCTCCACCACAGCGTTTATTACCGCCGAGAACCCGAATGGCCCTTAACCATGGCTCCACAGCTCTAGAACCGCCATATTTGCACACACGACTATGCTACCGCACAGCCCGCTCCTACGCATGTCCTATTTGCACACACGACCATGGTTAAGGCGCTACCGCCTCACCACCACAATATTTGTCATCACCCGAGAGCCCGAACATGTCCTATAGCTCCATAATTGACACACGAGGTCAAGCATCCCGTGCATCCTACCGTATGCCATGGTTAAGCCATTTTGATGCATTTAGAGTTTTTCATCACCCGACACCTCTAGGCCGCCTCTATTTGCACCATAGCGTTTGCATCATCACCGAGTCAAGATGCCCGAATGGTTAAGGCGGCCCTTAACCATAGCGTTTGGCTCCAACCTTGGCTCCACGGCTCCGAACCGCCATATTTGCACACACGACCATGCCGCCGCACGGCCGGGCCTAACGCATCCTATGGCTCCCGGCACCGAGTCAAGCATGCCCGTACGCCATGGTTAAGGCATTTTGACACCTCTAGCCTCTCCACCACAGCGTTTGTTGCCGCCGAGAACCCGAATGGCCCTTAACCATGGCTCCACAGCTCTAGAACCGCCATATTTGCACACACGAATATGCTACCGCACAAATGGTTCGTGCGTGTCCTACAGCTCTTGACACTAGGTCAAGCATGACCGTATGCCATGGTTAAGGCGTTTTGATGCCTCCGGCCTCACCACCACAATGTTTGTCATCACCCGAGAGCCCGAACGGCCCTTAACTACAGCTCCACGACTCCGTAACATCCATAATTGCACACACGACCGTGCCGCCGCACGGCCGGATCCCGTGCATCCTATGGCTCTCGGCACCGGGTCAAGCACGCCCGTACGCCATGGTTAAGCCATTTTGATGCCTCTCACCTCTCCACCATAGAGTTTTCCATCACCCGAGAGCCCGAAGGGCCCTTAACCATGCCTCCACGGCTCCAAAACCGCCATATTTGCACACACGACCATGCCGCCGCACGGCCGGTTCCAACGCATTTTATGGCTCCCGGCCGAGTCAAGCATGCCCGTACGCCATGGTTAAGGCATTTTGACACCTCCGGCCTCTCTACCATAGCGTTTGCCATCACTCGAGAGCCCGAACGGCACTTAACCTCGGCTCCACGGCTCCAAAACTGCCATATTTGCACACACGACTTTGCTGCCGCACGGCCGGTTCCTGCGCATCCTATGGCTCCTCGCACCAAGTCAAGCACGCCCATGCACTATGGTTAAGGCGTTTTGACACCGCTGGCCTCTCGACCACAGCATTTGTTGCCGCCCAAGAACCCGAATGGCCCTTAACCATGGCTCCACCGCTCTAGAACTGCCATATTTGCACACATGACTATGCTACCGCACAGCCGGTTCCTACGTGTCCTACAGCTCTCGACACTAGGTCAAGCACGACCGTATGCCATGGTTAAGGCGTTTTGACACCTCTGGCCCACCACCACAATGTTTGTCATCACCCGAGAGCCCGAACGGCCCTTAACTATAGCTCCACGACTCTGCAACATCCATAATTGCACACACGACTGTGCCGGCGCACGGCCGGATCCCGTGCATCCTACGGCTCTCGGCACCGGTTCAAGCACACCCGTACGCCATGGTTAAGCCATTTTGATGCCTCTCACCTCTCCACCATAGAGTTTTCCATCACCCGAGAGCCCGAAGGGCCCTTAACCATGGCTCCACGGCAAGAAAACCGCCACATTTGCACACACGACCATGCCGCCGCATGGTCGGTTCCAACGCATCCTATGGCTCCCGACCGAGTCAAGCAAGCCCGTACGCCATGGTTAAGGCATTTTGACACCTCCGGCCTCTCTACCATAGCGTTTGTCATCGCCGAGAGCCCGAACGGCCCTTAACCTCGGCTCCACGGCTCCGTAACCGCCATATTTGCACACACGACTTTGCCGCCGCACGGCCGGTTCCTATGCGTCCCTACGGCTCCTCGCACCAAGTCAAGCACGCCCATGCACCATGGTTAAGGCATTTTAACACCTTTGGCCTCTCCACCACAGTGTTTATTACCGCCCGAGAACCCGAATGGCCCTTAACCATGGCTCCACAGCTCTAGAACTGCCATATTTGCACACACGACTATGCTACCGCACGCCCGCCCTGCATGTCCTATAGCTCTCGACACTAGGTCAAGCACGACCGTATGCCATGGTTAAGGCATTTTGACGCCTCTGGCCTCACCACCACAATATTTGTCATCACCCGAGAGCCCGAACGGCCCTTAACTATAGCTCCACGACTCCAAAACATCCATAATTGCACACACGACCATGCCGCCGCACGCCGGATCCCGTGCATCCTACGGCTCTCGGCACCGGGTCAAGCACGCCCGTACGCCATGGTTAAGCCATTTTGATGCCTCTCACCTCTCCACCATAGAGTTTTTCATCACCCGAGAGCCCGAAGGGCCCTTAACCACAGCCTCCACGGCCGCAAACCGCCATATTTGCACACACGACCATGCCGCCGCACGGCCGGTTCCAACGCATCCTATGGCTCTCGGCACCGAGTCAAGCATGCCCGTACGCCATGGTTAAGGCATTTTGACACCTCCGGCCTCTCTACCATAGCATTTGCCATCGCCGAGAGCCCGAACGGCCCTTAACCTTGGCTCCACGGCTCCGTAACCGCCATATTTGCACACACGACCATGCCGCCGCACGGCCGGTTCCAACGCATCCTATGGCTCCCGGCACCGAGTCAAGCATGCCCGTACGCCATGGTTAAGGCATTTTGACACCTCTAGCCTCTCCACCACAGCGTTTGTTGCCGCCCGAGAACCCGAATGGCCCTTAACCATGGCTCCACAGCTCTAGAACCGCCATATTTGCACACACGAATATGCTACCGCACAAATGGTTCCGTGCGTGTCCTACAGCTCTTGACACTAGGTCAAGCATGACCGTATGCCATGGTTAAGGCGTTTTGATGCCTCCCCCCTCACCACCACAATGTTTGTCATCACCCGAGAGCCCGAACGGCCCTTAACTACAGCTCCACCACGACTCCTAAACATCCATAATTGCACACACGACCGTGCCGCCGCACGGCCGGATCCCGTGCATCCTATGGCTCTCGGCACCGGGTCAAGCACGCCCGTACGCCATGGTTAAGCCATTTTGATGCCTCTCACCTCTCCACCATAGAGTTTTCCATCACCCGAGAGCCCGAAGGGCCCTTAACCATGCCTCCACGGCTCCAAAACCGCCATATTTGCACACACGACCATGCCGCCGCACGGCCGGTTCCAACGCATTTTATGGCTCCCGGGACCGAGTCAAGCATGCCCGTACGCCATGGTTAAGGCATTTTGACACCTCCGGCCTCTCTACCATAGCGTTTGCCATCACTCGAGAGCCCGAACGGCACTTAACCTCGCTCCACGGCTCCGTAACCGCCATATTTGCACACACGACTTTGCCGCCGCACGGCCGGGTTCCTCGCGCATCCTACGGCTCCTCGCACCAAGTCAAGCACGCCCATGCACTATGGTTAAGGCGTTTTGACACCGCTAGCCTCTCGACCACAGCATTTGTTGCCGCCCAAGAACCCGAATGGCCCTTAACCATGGCTCCACCGCTCTAGAACTGCCATATTTGCACACACGACTATGCTACCGCACAGCCGGTTCCTACGTGTCCTACAGCTCTCGACACTAGGTCAAGCACGACCGTATGCCATGGTTAAGGCATTTTGACACCTCTGGCCCCACCACCACAATGTTTGTCATCACCCGAGAGCCCGAACGGCCCTTAACTATAGCTCCACGACTCCGTAACATCCATAATTGCACACACGACCGTGCCGGCGCACGGCCGGATCCCGTGCATCCTACGGCTCTCGGCACCGGTTCAAGCACACCCGTACGCCATGGTTAAGCCATTTTGATGCCTCTCACCTCTCCACCATAGAGTTTTCCATCACCCGAGAGCCCGAAGGGCCCTTAACCATGGCTCCACGGCAAGAAAACCGCCACATTTGCACACACGACCATGCCGCCGCATGGTCGGTTCCAACGCATCCTATGGCTCCCGACCGAGTCAAGCAAGCCCGTACGCCATGGTTAAGGCATTTTGACACCTCCGGCCTCTCTACCATAGCGTTTGTCATCGCTCGAGAGCCCGAACGGCCCTTAACCTCGGCTCCACGGCTCCGTAACCGCCATATTTGCACACACGACTTTGCCGCCACGGCCGGTTCCTATGCGTCCTACGGCCTCGCACCAAGTCAAGCACGCCCATGCACCATGGTTAAGGCATTTTAACACCTTTGGCCTCTCCACCACAGCGTTTTTACCGCCCGAGAACCCGAATGGCCCTTAACCATGGCTCCACAAACTCTAGAACCGCCATATTTGCACACACGACTATGCTACCGCACAAACAGCCTCGCATGTCCTATAGCTCTCGACACTAGGTCAAGCACGACCGTATGCCATGGTTAAGGCATTTTGACGCCTCGGCCTCACCACCACAATATTTGTCATCACCCGAGAGCCCGAACGGCCCTTAACTATAGCTCCACGACTCCGAACATCCATAATTGCACACACGACCGTGCCGCCGCACACGCCGGATCCCGTGCATCCTACGGCTCTCGGCACCGGGTCAAGCACGCCCGTACGCCATGGTTAAGCCATTTTGATGCCTCTCACCTCTCCACCATAGAGTTTTTCATCACCCGAGAGCCCGAAGGGCCCTTAACCATGCCTCCACGGCCGCAAAACCGCCATATTTGCACACACGACCATGCCGCCGCACGGCCGGTTCCAACGCATCCTATGGCTCTCGGCACCGAGTCAAGCATGCCCGTACGCCATGGTTAAGGCATTTTGACACCTCCGGCCTCTCTACCATAGCGTTTGCCATCGCCGAGAGCCCGAACGGCCCTTAACCTTGGCTCCACGGCTCCGTAACCGCCATATTTGCACACACGACCATGCCGCCGCACGGCCGTTCCCAACGCATCCTATGGCTCCCGGCACCGAGTCAAGCATGCCCGTACGCCATGGTTAAGGCATTTTGACACCTCTAGCCTCTCCACCACAGCGTTTGTTGCCGCCCGAGAACCCGAATGGCCCTTAACCATGGCTCCACAGCTCTAGAACCGCCATATTTGCACACACGAATATGCTACCGCACAAATTGCCCGGTTCGTGCGTGTCCTACAGCCTCTTGACACTAGGTCAAGCATGACCGTATGCCATGGTTAAGGCGTTTTGATGCCTCCGGCCTCACCACCACAATGTTTGTCATCACCCGAGAGCCCGAACGGCCCTTAACTATAGCTCCACGACTCCAACATCCATAATTGCACACACGACCGTGCCGCCGCACGGCCGGATCCCGTGCATCCTATGGCTCTCGCACCGGGGGTCAAGCACGCCCGTACGCCATGGTTAAGCCATTTTGATGCCTCTCACCTCTCCACCATAGAGTTTTCCATCACCCGAGAGCCCGAAGGGCCCTTAACCATGCCTCCACGGCTCCAAAACCGCCATATTTGCACACTCGACCATGCCGCCGCACGGCCGGTTCCAACGCATTTTATGGCTCCCGGCCGAGTCAAGCATGCCCGTACGCCATGGTTAAGGCATTTTGACACCTCCGGCCTCTCTACCATAGCGTTTGCCATCACTCGAGAGCCCGAACGGCACTTAACCTCGGCTCCACGGCTCCGAACCGCCATATTTGCACACACGACTTTGCCGCCGCACGGCCGGTTCCTATGCGCATCCTACGGCTCCTCGCACCAAGTCAAGCACGCCCATGCACTATGGTTAAGGCATTTTGACACCGCTGGCCTCTCGACCACAGCATTTGTTGCCGCCCAAGAACCCGAATGGCCCTTAACCATGGCTCCACCGCTCTAGAACCGCCATATTTGCACACACGACTATGCTACCGCACAAAATGGTTCCTACGTGTCCTATAGCTCTCGACACTAGGTCAAGCACGACCGTATGCCATGGTTAAGGCATTTTGACACCTCCGGCCCCACCACCACAATGTTTGTCATCACCCGAGAGCCCGAACGGCCCTTAACTATAGCTCCACGACTCCGTAACATCCATAATTGCACACACGACCGTGCCGGCGCACGGCCGGATCCCGTGCATCCTACGGCTCTCGGCACCGGTTCAAGCACACCCGTACGCCATGGTTAAGCCATTTTGATGCCTCTCACCTCTCCACCATAGAGTTTTCCATCACCCGAGAGCCCGAAGGGCCCTTAACCATGGCTCCACGGCCGCAAAACCGCCACATTTGCACACACGACCATGCCGCCGCACGGCGGTTCCAACGCATCCTATGGCTCCCGACCGAGTCAAGCAAGCCCGTACGCCATGGTTAAGGCATTTTGACACCTCCGGCCTCTCTACCATAGCGTTTGTCATCGCCGAGAGCCCGAACGGCCCTTAACCTTGGCTCCACGGCTCCGTAACCGCCATATTTGCACACACGACACATGCCGCCGCACGGCCGGTTCCTATGCATCCTATGGCTCCTCGCACCAAGTCAAGCACGCCCATGCACCATGGTTAAGGCATTTTGACACCTTTAGCCTCTCCACCACAGCATTTTTTGCCGCCCGAGAACCCGAATGGCCCTTAACCATGGCTCCACAAACTCTAGAACCGCCATATTTGCACACACGAATATGCTACCGCACAAACCCGGTTCCTGCATGTCCTATAGCTCTCGACACTAGGTCAAGCATGACCGTATGCCATGGTTAAGGCATTTTGATGCCTCCGGCCTCACCACCACAATGTTTGTCATCACCCGAGAGCCCGAACGGCCCTTAACTATAGCTCCACGACTCCGAACATCCATAATTGCACACACGACCGTGCCGCCGCACGGCCGGATCCCGTGCATCCTATGGCTCTCGGCACCGGGTCAAGCACGCCCGTACGCCATGGTTAAGCCATTTTGATGCCTCTCACCTCTCCACCATAGAGTTTTCATCACCCGAGAGCCCGAAGGGCCCTTAACCATGCCTCCACGGCCCAAAACCGCCATATTTGCACACACGACCATGCCGCCGCACGGCCGGTTCCAACGCATTTTATGGCTCCCGCACCGAGTCAAGCATGCCCGTACGCCATGGTTAAGGCATTTTGACACCTCCGGCCTCTCTACCATAGCGTTTGCCATCACTCGAGAGCCCGAACGGCACTTAACCTCGGCTCCACGGCTCCGTAACCGCCATATTTGCACACACGACTTTGCCGCCGCACGGCCGGTTCCAACGCATCCTACGGCTCCTCGCACCAAGTCAAGCACGCCCATGCACTATGGTTAAGGCATTTTGACACCGCTAGCTCTCCACCACAGCATTTGTTGCCGCCCAAGAACCCGAATGGCCCTTAACCATGGCTCCACCGCTCTAGAACCGCCATATTTGCACACACGACTATGCTACCGCACAAACCGGTTCCTACGTGTCCTACAGCTCTCGACACTAGGTCAAGCATGACCGTATGCCATGGTTAAGGCATTTTGACACCTCCGGCCCCACCACCACAATGTTTGTCATCACCCGAGAGCCCGAACGGCCCTTAACTATAGCTCCACGACTCCGTAACATCCATAATTGCACACACGACCGTGCCGGCGCACGGCCGGATCCCGTGCATCCTACGGCTCTCGGCACCGGTCAAGCACACCCGTACGCCATGGTTAAGCCATTTTGATGCCTCTCACCTCTCCACCATAGAGTTTTCCATCACCCGAGAGCCCGAAGGGCCCTTAACCATGGCTCCACGGCTCCAAAACCGCCACATTTGCACACACGACCATGCCGCCGCATGGTCGGTTCCAACGCATTTCCTATGGCTCCCGGACCGAGTCAAGCAAGCCCGTACGCCATGGTTAAGGCATTTTGACACCTCCGGCCTCTCTACCATAGCGTTTGTCATCGCTCGAGAGCCCGAACGGCCCTTAACCTCGGCTCCACGGCTCCGTAACGCCATATTTGCACACACGACTTTGCCGCCGCACGGCCGGTTCCTATGCGTCCTACGGCTCCTCGCACCAAGTCAAGCACGCCCATGCACCATGGTTAAGGCATTTAACACCTTTGGCCTCTCCACCACAGCATTTGTTACCGCCCGAGAACCCGAATGGCCCTTAACCATGGCTCCACAAACTCTAGAACCGCCATATTTGCACACACGACTATGCTACCGCACAAACCGGTTCCTACGTGTCCTATAGCTCTCGACACTAGGTCAAGCACGACCGTATGCCATGGTTAAGGCGTTTTGACGCCTCTGGCCTCACCACCACAATATTTGTCATCACCCGAGAGCCCGAACGGCCCTTAACTATAGCTCCACGACTCCGTAACATCCATAATTGCACACACGACCGTGCCGCCGCACGGCCGGATCCCGTGCATCCTACGGCTCTCGGCACCGGGTCAAGCACGCCCGTACGCCATGGTTAAGCCATTTTGATGCCTCTCACCTCTCCACCATAGAGTTTTTCATCACCCGAGAGCCCGAAGGGCCCTTAACCATGCCTCCACGGCCGCAAAACCGCCATATTTGCACACACGACCATGCCGCCGCACGGCCGGTTCCAACGCATCCTATGGCTCTCGACCGAGTCAAGCATGCCCGTACGCCATGGTTAAGGCATTTTGACACCTCTAGGCCTCTCTACCATAGCGTTTGCCATCGCGCCGAGAGCCCGAACGGCCCTTAACCTTGGCTCCACGGCTCCGAACCGCCATATTTGCACACACGACCATGCCGCCGCACGGCCGGTTAACGCATCCTATGGCTCCCGCACCGAGTCAAGCATGCCCGTACGCCATGGTTAAGGCATTTTGACACCTCTAGCCTCTCCACCACAGCGTTTGTTGCCGCCCGAGAACCCGAATGGCCCTTAACCATGGCTCCACCGCTCTAGAACCGCCATATTTGCACACACGAATATGCTACCGCACGCACAAACCGGTCCGTGCGTGTCCTACAGCTCTTGACACTAGGTCAAGCATGACCGTATGCCATGGTTAAGGCATTTTGATGCCTCCGGCCTCACCACCACAATGTTTGTCATCACCCGAGAGCCCGAACGGCCCTTAACTATAGCTCCACGACTCCGTAACATCCATAATTGCACACACGACCGTGCCGCCGCACGGCCGGATCCCGTGCATCCTATGGCTCTCGGCACCGGGTCAAGCACGCCCGTACGCCATGGTTAAGCCATTTTGATGCCTCTCACCTCTCCACCATAGAGTTTTCCATCACCCGAGAGCCCGAAGGGCCCTTAACCATGCCTCCACGGCTCCAAAACCGCCATATTTGCACACACGACCATGCCGCCGCACGGCCGGTTCCAACGCATTTTATGGCTCCCGGCACCGAGTCAAGCATGCCCGTACGCCATGGTTAAGGCATTTTGACACCTCCGGCCTCTCTACCATAGCGTTTGCCATCACTCGAGAGCCCGAACGGCACTTAACCTCGGCTCCACGGCTCCGTAACCGCCATATTTGCACACACGACTTTGCCGCCGCACGGCCGGTTCCCGCGCATCCTACGGCTCCTCGCACCAAGTCAAGCACGCCCATGCACTATGGTTAAGGCATTTTGACACCGCTTGGCCTCTCGACCACAGCATTTGTTGCCGCCCAAGAACCCGAATGGCCCTTAACCATGGCTCCACCGCTCTAGAACCGCCATATTTGCACACACGACTATGCTACCGCACAAACCGGTTCCTACGTGTCCTACAGCTCTCGACACTAGGTCAAGCACGACCGTATGCCATGGTTAAGGCGTTTGACACCTCCGGCCCCACCACCACAATGTTTGTCATCACCCGAGAGCCCGAACGGCCCTTAACTATAGCTCCACGACTCCTAACATCCATAATTGCACACACGACCGTGCCGGCGCACGGCCGGATCCCGTGCATCCTACGGCTCTCGGCACCGGTCAAGCACACCCGTACGCCATGGTTAAGCCATTTTGATGCCTCTCACCTCTCCACCATAGAGTTTTCCATCACCCGAGAGCCCGAAGGGCCCTTAACCATGGCTCCACGCCATATTTGCACACACGACCAACCGCCAACGCATCCTATTTGCACACACGACCATGCCGCCGCACCATAGCGTTTGCCATCGTTCCAACGCATCCTATGGCTCCACGGCTCGCACACACGACCATGAGTCAAGCATGCCCGTACGCCATGGTTAAGGCATTTTGACACCTCTAGCCTCTCCACCATAGCGTTTGTTGCCGCCGAGAACCCGAATGGCCCTTAACCATGGCTCCACGGCTCTAGAACCGCCATATTTGCACACACGACTATGCTACCGCACGGCCGGTTCCTATGCGTGTCCTCAAGCACGCCCATGCACCATGGTTAAGACACCTAGGTCAAGCATGACCGTATGCCATGGTTAAGGCTCCACCGCTCTAGAACCGCCATTTTGATGCACTCTCGGCCTCACCACCACAATGTTTGTCATCACCCGAGAGCCACCCGAACGGCCCTTAACTATAGCTCCACGACTCCGCATCCATAATTGCACACACGACCGTGCCGCCGCACGGCCGGATCCCGTGCATCCTATGGCTCTCGGCACCGGGTCAAGCACGCCCGTACGCCATGGTTAAGCCATTTTGATGCCTCTCACCTCTCCACCATAGAGTTTTCCATCACCCGAGAGCCCGAAGGGCCCTTAACCATGCCTCCACGGCTCCAAAACCGCCATATTTGCACACACGACCATGCCGCCGCACGGCCGGTTCCAACGCATTTTATGGCTCCCGCACCGAGTCAAGCATGCCCGTACGCCATGGTTAAGGCATTTTGACACCTCCGGCCTCTCTACCATAGCGTTTGCCATCACTCGAGAGCCCGAACGGCCTTAACCTCGGCTCCACGGCTCCGTAACCGCCATATTTGCACACACGACTTTGCCGCCGCACGGCCGGTTCCTATGCATCCTACGGCTCCTCGCACCAAGTCAAGCACGCCCATGCACCATGGTTAAGGCATTTTGACACCTTTGGCCTCTCCACCACAGCATTTGTTGCCGCCCAAGAACCCGAATGGCCCTTAACCATGGCTCCACCGCTCTAGAACCGCCATATTTGCACACACGACTATGCTACCGCACGCCGGGTTCCTACGTGTCCTATAGCTCTCGACACTAGGTCAAGCACGACCGTATGCCATGGTTAAGGCATTTTGACACCTCCGGCCCCACCACCACAATGTTTGTCATCACCCGAGAGCCCGAACGGCCCTTAACTATAGCTCCACGACCCGCAACATCCATAATTGCACACACGACCGTGCCGGCGCACGGCCGGATCCCGTGCATCCTACGGCTCTCGGCACCGGTCAAGCACACCCGTACGCCATGGTTAAGCCATTTTGATGCCTCTCACCTCTCCACCATAGAGTTTTCCATCACCCGAGAGCCCGAAGGGCCCTTAACCATGCCTCCACGGCCCAAAACCGCCATATTTGCACACACGACCATGCCGCCGCACGGCCGGTTCCAACGCATCCTATGGCTCCCGGCACCGAGTCAAGCATGCCCGTACGCCATGGTTAAGGCATTTTGACACCTCTAGGCCTCTCTACCATAGCGTTTGCATCGCCGAGAGCCCGAACGGCCCTTAACCTTGGCTCCACGGCCGCGAACCGAGCACACACGACCATGCCGCCGCACGGCCGGCCCTTAACCATCCTATGGCTCCACCAAGTCAAGCATGCCCATGCACCATGGTTAAGGCATTTTGACACCTCTAGCCTCTCCACCATTTGCACACACGAGAACCCGAATGGCCCTTAACCATGGCTCCACAAACTCTAGAACCGCCATATTTGCACACACGAATATGCTACCGCACAAACGCCGGTTCCTGCGTGTCCTACAGCTCTCGACACTAGGTCAAGCATGACCGTATGCCATGGTTAAGGCGTTTTGATGCCTCCGGCCTCACCACCACAATGTTTGTCATCACCCGAGAGCCCGAACGGCCCTTAACTATAGCTCCACGACTCCAACATCCATAATTGCACACACGACCGTGCCGCCGCACGGCCGGATCCCGTGCATCCTATGGCTCTCGCACCGGGTCAAGCACGCCCGTACGCCATGGTTAAGCCATTTTGATGCCTCTCACCTCTCCACCATAGAGTTTTCCATCACCCGAGAGCCCGAAGGGCCCTTAACCATGCCTCCACGGCTCCAAAACCGCCATATTTGCACACACGACCATGCCGCCGCACGGCCGGTTCCAACGCATTTTATGGCTCCCGGCACCGAGTCAAGCATGCCCGTACGCCATGGTTAAGGCATTTTGACACCTCCGGCCTCTCTACCATAGCGTTTGCCGTCACTCGAGAGCCCGAACGGCACTTAACCTCGGCTCCACGGCTCCGTAACCGCCATATTTGCACACACGACTTTGCTGCCGCACGGCCGGTTCCCGCGCATCCTACGGCTCCTCGCACCAAGTCAAGCACGCCCATGCACTATGGTTAAGGCATTTTGACACCGCTGGCCTCTCCACCACAGCGTTTGTTGCCGCCCGAGAACCCGAATGGCCCTTAACCATGGCTCCACAGCTCTAGAACTGCCATATTTGCACACACGACTATGCTACCGCACAAATGGTTCCTACGTGTCCTCCTATAGCTCTCGACACTAGGTCAAGCACGACCGTATGCCATGGTTAAGGCATTTTGACACCTCCGGCCCCACCACCACAATGTTTGTCATCACCCGAGAGCCCGAACGGCCCTTAACTATAGCTCCACGACTCCGTAACATCCATAATTGCACACACGACCGTGCCGCGCACGGCCGGATCCCGTGCATCCTACGGCTCTCGGCACCGGTCAAGCACACCCGTACGCCATGGTTAAGCCATTTTGATGCCTCTCACCTCTCCACCATAGAGTTTTCCATCACCCGAGAGCCCGAAGGGCCCTTAACCATGGCTCCACGGCCGCAAAACGCCATATTTGCACACACGACCATGCCGCCGCATGGTCGGTTCCAACGCATCCTATGGCTCCCGACCGAGTCAAGCATGCCCGTACGCCATGGTTAAGGCATTTTGACACCTCCGGCCTCTCTACCATAGCGTTTGCCATCGCCGAGAGCCCGAACGGCCCTTAACCTTGGCTCCACGGCTCCGTAACCGCCATATTTGCACACACGACCATGCCGCCGCACGGCCGGTTCCTAACGCATCCTATGGCTCCCGCACCAAGTCAAGCACGCCCATGCACCATGGTTAAGGCATTTTGACACCTTAGGCCTCTCCACCACAGCATTTGTTGCCGCCCGAGAACCCGAATGGCCCTTAACCATGGCTCCACAGCTCTAGAACCGCCATATTTGCACACACGAATATGCTACCGCACAAACCGGTTCGTGCGTGTCCTATAGCTCTCGACACTAGGTCAAGCATGACCGTATGCCATGGTTAAGGCATTTTGATGCCTCCGGCCTCACCACCACAATGTTTGTCATCACCCGAGAGCCCGAACGGCCCTTAACTATAGCTCCACGACTCCGAACATCCATAATTGCACACACGACCGTGCCGCACACGCCGGATCCCCGTGCATCCTATGGCTCTCACCGGGTCAAGCACGCCCGTACGCCATGGTTAAGCCATTTTGATGCCTCTCACCTCTCCACCATAGAGTTTTCCATCACCCGAGAGCCCGAAGGGCCCTTAACCATGCCTCCACGGCTCCAAAACCGCCATATTTGCACACACGACCATGCCGCCGCACGGCCGGTTCCAACGCATCCTATGGCTCCCGCACCGAGTCAAGCATGCCCGTACGCCATGGTTAAGGCATTTTGACACCTCCGGGCTCTCTACCATAGCGTTTGCCATCACTCGAGAGCCCGAACGGCACTTAACCTCGGCTCCACGGCTCCGTAACCGCCATATTTGCACACACGACTTTGCCGCCGCACGGCCGGCCGGTCCTAACGCATCCTACGGCTCCTCGCACCAAGTCAAGCACGCCCATGCACCATGGTTAAGGCATTTTGACACCTTTGGCCTCTCCACCACAGCATTTGTTGCCGCCCAAGAACCCGAATGGCCCTTAACCATGGCTCCACCGCTCTAGAACCGCCATATTTGCACACACGACTATGCTACCGCACAAATGGTTCCTACGTGTCCTATAGCTCTCGACACTAGGTCAAGCACGACCGTATGCCATGGTTAAGGCATTTTGACACCTCCGGCCCCACCACCACAATGTTTGTCATCACCCGAGAGCCCGAACGGCCCTTAACTATAGCTCCACGACTCCGTAACATCCATAATTGCACACACGACCGTGCCGCCGCACGGCATCGGATCCCGTGCATCCTACGGCTCTCCATAGAGTTTTTCACCGGTCAAGCACACCCGTACGCCATGGTTAAGCCATTTTGATGCCTCTCACCTCTCCACCATAGAGTTTTCCATCACCCGAGAGCCCGAAGGGCCCTTAACCATGGCTCCACGGCTCCAAAACCGCCATATTTGCACACACGACCATGCCGCCGCACGGCCGGTTCCAACGCATCCTATGGCTCCCGGCACCGAGTCAAGCATGCCCGTACGCCATGGTTAAGGCATTTTGACACCTCTAGCCTCTCTACCATAGCGTTTGTCCATCGCCGAGAGCCCGAACGGCCCTTAACCTTGGCTCCACGGCTCCGTAACCGCCATATTTGCACACACGACTTTGCCGCCGCACGGCCGGTAACCCAAGTCAAGCACGCCCATGCACCATGGTTAAGGCATTTTGACACCTTTGGCCTCTCCACCACAGCATTTTGTTGCCGCCCGAGAACCCGAATGGCCCTTAACCATGGCTCCACAGCTCTAGAACCGCCATATTTGCACACACACGACGATGCTACTACCGCACAAACCGGTTCCTACGTGTCCTACATGTCCTATAGCTCTCGACACTAGGTCAAGCATGACCGTATGCCATGGTTAAGGCGTTTTGATGCCTCTAGCCTCACCACCACAATGTTTGTCATCACCCGAGAGCCCGAACGGCCCTTAACTATAGCTCCACGACTCCGTAACATCCATAATTGCACACACGACCGTGCCGCCGCACGGCCGGATCCCGTGCATCCTATGGCTCTCGGCACCGGGTCAAGCACGCCCGTACGCCATGGTTAAGCCATTTTGATGCCTCTCACCTCTCCACCATAGAGTTTTCCATCACCCGAGAGCCCGAAGGGCCCTTAACCATGCCCCACGGCTCCAAAACCGCCATATTTGCACACACGACCATGCCGCCGCACGGCCGGTTCCAACGCATTTTATGGCTCCCGGACCGAGTCAAGCATGCCCGTACGCCATGGTTAAGGCATTTTGACACCTCCGGCCTCTCTACCATAGCGTTTGCCATCACTCGAGAGCCCGAACGGCACCTTAACCTCGGCTCCACGGCTCCGAACCGCCATATTTGCACACACGACTTTGCCGCCGCACGGCCGGTTCCTATGCATCCTACGGCTCCTCGCACCAAGTCAAGCACGCCCATGCACCATGGTTAAGGCATTTTGACACCTTTGGCCTCTCCACCACAGCATTTGTTGCCGCCCGAGAACCCGAATGGCCCTTAACCATGGCTCCACCGCTCTAGAACCGCCATATTTGCACACACGACTATGCTACCGCACAAATGGTTCCTACGTGTCCTATAGCTCTCGACACTAGGTCAAGCACGACCGTATGCCATGGTTAAGGCATTTTGACACCTCCGGCCTCACCACCACAATGTTTGTCATCACCCGAGAGCCCGAACGGCCCTTAACTATAGCTCCACGACTCCGTAACATCCATAATTGCACACACGACCGTGCCGCCGCACGGCCGGATCCCGTGCATCCTACGGCTCTCGCACCGGGTCAAGCACGCCCGTACGCCATGGTTAAGCCATTTTGATGCCTCTCACCTCTCCACCATAGAGTTTTCCATCACCCGAGAGCCCGAAGGGCCCTTAACCATGGCTCCACGGCCGCAAAACCGCCATATTTGCACACACGACCATGCCGCCGCACGGTCGGTTCCAACGCATCCTATGGCTCCCGACCGAGTCAAGCATGCCCGTACGCCATGGTTAAGGCATTTTGACACCTCTAGCCTCTCTACCATAGCGTTTGCCATCGCCGAGAGCCCGAACGGCCCTTAACCTTGGCTCCACGGCCCGAACCGCCATATTTGCACACACGACCATGCCGCCGCACGGCCGGTTCCTAACGCATCCTATGGCTCGCACCAGTCAAGCATGCCCATACGCACCATGGTTAAGGCATTTTGACACCTCTAGCCTCTCCACCACACGTTGCCGCCCGAGAACCCGAATGGCCCTTAACCATGGCTCCACAGCTCTAGAACCGCCATATTTGCACACACGAATATGCTACCGCACAGCCCGGTCCTGCGTGTCCTATAGCCTCTTGACACTAGGTCAAGCATGACCGTATGCCATGGTTAAGGCATTTTGATGCCTCCGGCCTCACCACCACAATGTTTGTCATCACCCGAGAGCCCGAACGGCCCTTAACTATAGCTCCACGACTCCGTAACATCCATAATTGCACACACGACCGTGCCGCCGCACGGCCGGATCCCGTGCATCCTATGGCTCTCGACCGGGTCAAGCACGCCCGTACGCCATGGTTAAGCCATTTTGATGCCTCTCACCTCTCCACCATAGAGTTTTCCATCACCCGAGAGCCCGAAGGGCCCTTAACCATGCCTCCACGGCTCCAAAACCGCCATATTTGCACACACGACCATGCCGCCGCACGGCCGGTTCCAACGCATTTTATGGCTCCCGGCACCGAGTCAAGCATGCCCGTACGCCATGGTTAAGGCATTTTGACACCTCCGGCCTCTCTACCATAGCGTTTGCCATCACTCGAGAGCCCGAACGGCACTTAACCTCGGCTCCACGGCTCCGTAACCGCCATATTTGCACACACGACTTTGCCGCCGCACGGCCGGTTCCCGCGCATCCTACGGCTCCTCGCACCAAGTCAAGCACGCCCATGCACTATGGTTAAGGCATTTTGACACCGCTGGCCTCTCGACCACAGCATTTGTTGCCGCCCAAGAACCCGAATGGCCCTTAACCATGGCTCCACCGCTCTAGAACCGCCATATTTGCACACACGACTATGCTACCGCACAAATGCCCGGTTCCTACGTGTCCTACAAATTCTCTCGACACTAGGTCAAGCACGACCGTATGCCATGGTTAAGGCGTTTTGACACCTCCGGCCCCACCACCACAATGTTTGTCATCACCCGAGAGCCCGAACGGCCCTTAACTATAGCTCCACGACCTGCAACATCCATAATTGCACACACGACCGTGCCGGCGCACGGCCGGATCCCGTGCATCCTACGGCTCTCGGCACCGGTCAAGCACACCCGTACGCCATGGTTAAGCCATTTTGATGCCTCTCACCTCTCCACCATAGAGTTTTCCATCACCCGAGAGCCCGAAGGGCCCTTAACCATGGCTCCACGGCCCAAAACCGCCACATTTGCACACACGACCATGCCGCCGCATGGTCGGTTCCAACGCATCCTATGGCTCCCGCACCGAGTCAAGCAAGCCCGTACGCCATGGTTAAGGCATTTTGACACCTCCGGCCTCTCTACCATAGCGTTTGTCATCGCCGAGAGCCCGAACGGCCCTTAACCTCGGCTCCACGGCTCCGTAACCGCCATATTTGCACACACGACTTTGCCGCGCACGGCCGGTTCCTATGCATCCTACGGCTCCTCGCACCAAGTCAAGCACGCCCATGCACCATGGTTAAGGCATTTTAACACCTTTGGCCTCTCCACCACAGCATTTATTACCGCCCGAGAACCCGAATGGCCCTTAACCATGGCTCCACAAACTCTAGAACCGCCATATTTGCACACACGACTATGCTACCGCACAAACCCGGTTCCTCGCATGTCCTATAGCTCTCGACACTAGGTCAAGCACGACCGTATGCCATGGTTAAGGCGTTTTGACGCCTCCGGCCTCACCACCACAATATTTGTCATCACCCGAGAGCCCGAACGGCCCTTAACTATAGCTCCACGACTCCGTAACATCCATAATTGCACACACGACCGTGCCGCCGCACGGCCGGATCCCGTGCATCCTACGGCTCTCGGCACCGGGTCAAGCACGCCCGTACGCCATGGTTAAGCCATTTTGATGCCTCTCACCTCTCCACCATAGAGTTTTTCATCACCCGAGAGCCCGAAGGGCCCTTAACCATGCTCCACGGCCGCAAAACCGCCATATTTGCACACACGACCATGCCGCCGCACGGTCGGTTCCAACGCATCCTATGGCTCTCGGCACCGAGTCAAGCATGCCCGTACGCCATGGTTAAGGCATTTTGACACCTCCGGGCCTCTCTACCATAGCGTTTGCCATCGCCGAGAGCCCGAACGGCCCTTAACCTTGGCTCCACGGCTCCGAACCGCCATATTTGCACACACGACCATGCCGCCGCACGGCCGGTTCCTAACGCATCCTATGGCTCCCGCACCAAGTCAAGCATGCCCATGCACCATGGTTAAGGCATTTTGACACCTCTAGCCTCTCCACCACAGCGTTTGTTGCCGCCCGAGAACCCGAATGGCCCTTAACCATGGCTCCACAAACTCTAGAACCGCCATATTTGCACACACGAATATGCTACCGCACAAACAGCCGGTTCCCGTGCGTGTCCTATAGCTCTCGACACTAGGTCAAGCATGACCGTATGCCATGGTTAAGGCGTTTTGATGCCTCCGGCCTCACCACCACAATGTTTGTCATCACCCGAGAGCCCGAACGGCCCTTAACTATAGCTCCACGACTCCATAACATCCATAATTGCACACACGACCGTGCCGCCGCACGGCCGGATCCCGTGCATCCTATGGCTCTCGGCACCGGGTCAAGCACGCCCGTACGCCATGGTTAAGCCATTTTGATGCCTCTCACCTCTCCACCATAGAGTTTTCCATCACCCGAGAGCCCGAAGGGCCCTTAACCATGCCTCCACGGCTCCAAAACCGCCATATTTGCACACACGACCATGCCGCCGCACGGCCGGTTCCAACGCATTTTATGGCTCCCGCACCGAGTCAAGCATGCCCGTACGCCATGGTTAAGGCATTTTGACACCTCCGGCCTCTCTACCATAGCGTTTGCCATCACTCGAGAGCCCGAACGGCACTTAACCTCGGCTCCACGGCTCCGTAACCGCCATATTTGCACACACGACTTTGCCGCCGCACGGCCGGTTCCTAACGCATCCTACGGCTCCTCGCACCAAGTCAAGCACGCCCATGCACTATGGTTAAGGCATTTTGACACCGCTAGCCTCTCCACCACAGCATTTGTTGCCGCCCAAGAACCCGAATGGCCCTTAACCATGGCTCCACCGCTCTAGAACCGCCATATTTGCACACACGACTATGCTACCGCACAAACCCGGTTCCTACGTGTCCTACAGCTCTCGACACTAGGTCAAGCACGACCGTATGCCATGGTTAAGGCGTTTTGACACCTCCGGCCCCACCACCACAATGTTTGTCATCACCCGAGAGCCCGAACGGCCCTTAACTATAGCTCCACGACTCCGTAACATCCATAATTGCACACACGACCGTGCCGCCGCGCACGGCCGGATCCCGTGCATCCTACGGCTCTCGCACCGGTCAAGCACACCCGTACGCCATGGTTAAGCCATTTTGATGCCTCTCACCTCTCCACCATAGAGTTTTCCATCACCCGAGAGCCCGAAGGGCCCTTAACCATGGCTCCACGGCTCCAAAACGCCATATTTGCACACACGACCATGCCGCCGCATGGTCGGTTCCAACGCATCCTATGGCTCCCGCACCGAGTCAAGCATGCCCGTACGCCATGGTTAAGGCATTTTGACACCTCTGGCCTCTCTACCATAGCGTTTGTCATCGCTCGAGAGCCTGAACGGCCCTTAACCTCGGCTCCACGGCTCCAGAACTGCCATATTTGCACACACGACTTTGCTGCCGCACGGCCGGTTCCTATGCGTCCTACGGCTCCTCGCACCAAGTCAAGCACGCCCATGCACCATGGTTAAGGCATTTTGACACCGCTGGCCTCTCGACCACAGCATTTGTTGCCGCCCAAGAACCCGAATGGCCCTTAACCATGGCTCCACCGCTCTAGAACTGCCATATTTGCACACACGACTATGCTACCGCACAGCCAGTTCCTGCATGTCCTATAGCTCTCGACACTAGGTCAAGCACGACCGTATGCCATGGTTAAGGCATTTTGACACCTCTGGCCCCACCACCACAATGTTTGTCATCACCCGAGAGCCCGAACGGCCCTTAACTATAGCTCCACGACTCCAACATCCATAATTGCACACACGACCGTGCCGGCGCACGGCCGGATCCCGTGCATCCTACGGCTCTCGACCGGTCAAGCACACCCGTACGCCATGGTTAAGCCATTTTGATGCCTCTCACCTCTCCACCATAGAGTTTTCCATCACCCGAGAGCCCGAAGGGCCCTTAACCATGGCTCCACGGCTCCAAAACCGCCACATTTGCACACACGACCATGCCGCCGCATGGTCGGTTCCAACGCATCCTATGGCTCCCGCACCGAGTCAAGCAAGCCCGTACGCCATGGTTAAGGCATTTTGACACCTCTCGGCCTCTCTACCATAGCGTTTGTCCATCGCTCGAGAGCCCGAACGGCCCTTAACCTCGGCTCCACGGCTCCGTAACCGCCATATTTGCACACACGACTTTGCCGCCGCACGGCCGGCTCCTATGCGCATCCTACGGCTCCGCACCAAGTCAAGCACGCCCATGCACCATGGTTAAGGCATTTTAACACCTTTGGCCTCTCCACCACAGCATTTGTTACCGCCCGAGAACCCGAATGGCCCTTAACCATGGCTCCACCGCTCTAGAACCCATATTTGCACACACGACTATGCTACCGCACAAATGCCCGCCCTACGCATGTCCTATAGCTCTCGACACTAGGTCAAGCACGACCGTATGCCATGGTTAAGGCATTTTGACGCCTCCGGCCTCACCACCACAATATTTGTCATCACCCGAGAGCCCGAACGGCCCTTAACTATAGCTCCACGACTCCGTAACATCCATAATTGCACACACGACCGTGCCGCCGCACGGCCGGATCCCGTGCATCCTACGGCTCTCCCAAGCACCCCGTACGCCATGGTTAAGCCATTTTGATGCCTCTCACCTCTCCACCATAGAGTTTTTCATCACCCGAGAGCCCGAAGGGCCCTTAACCATGCCTCCACGGCCGCAAAACCGCCATATTTGCACACACGACCATGCCGCCGCACGGCCGGTTCCAACGCATCCTATGGCTCCGACCGAGTCAAGCATGCCCGTACGCCATGGTTAAGGCATTTTGACACCTCACCTCTCTACCATAGCGTTTGCCATCGAGAGCCCGAACGGCCCTTAACCTTGGCTCCACGGCTCCAAACCGCCATATTTGCACACACGACCATGCCGCCGCACGGCCGGTTCCAACGCATCCTATGGCTCCCGGCACGAGTCAAGCATGCCCGTACGCCATGGTTAAGGCATTTTGACACCTCTAGCCTCTCCACCACAGCGTTTGTTGCCGCCCGAGAACCCGAATGGCCCTTAACCATGGCTCCACAGCAAACGCCCATCTAGAACCGCCATATTTGCACACACGAATATGCTACCGCACAAACCGGTTGCACACACGTGCGTGTCCTACAGCCTCTTGACACTAGGTCAAGCATGACCGTATGCCATGGTTAAGGCATTTTGATGCCTCCGGCCTCACCACCACAATGTTTGTCATCACCCGAGAGCCCGAACGGCCCTTAACTATAGCTCCACGACTCCGTAACATCCATAATTGCACACACGACCGTGCCGCCGCACGGCCGGATCCCGTGCATCCTATGGCTCTCGCACCGGGTCAAGCACGCCCGTACGCCATGGTTAAGCCATTTTGATGCCTCTCACCTCTCCACCATAGAGTTTTCCATCACCCGAGAGCCCGAAGGGCCCTTAACCATGCCTCCACGGCTCCAAAACCGCCATATTTGCACACTCGACCATGCCGCCGCACGGCCGGTTCCAACGCATTTTATGGCCCGGCTCGAGTCAAGCATGCCCGTACGCCATGGTTAAGGCATTTTGACACCTCCGCCTCTCTACCATAGCGTTTGCCATCACTCGAGAGCCCGAACGGCACTTAACCTCGGCTCCACGGCTCCGTAACCGCCATATTTGCACACACGACTTTGCCGCCGCACGGCCGGTTCCGCGCATCCTACGGCTCCTCGCACCAAGTCAAGCACGCCCATGCACTATGGTTAAGGCATTTTGACACCGCCGGCCTCTCGACCACAGCATTTGTTGCCGCCCAAGAACCCGAATGGCCCTTAACCATGGCTCCACCGCTCTAGAACCGCCATATTTGCACACACGACTATGCTACCGCACAGCCCGGTTCCTACGTGTCCTACAGCCTCTCGACACTAGGTCAAGCACGACCGTATGCCATGGTTAAGGCGTTTTGACACCTCCGGCCCCACCACCACAATGTTTGTCATCACCCGAGAGCCCGAACGGCCCTTAACTATAGCTCCACGACTCCGTAACATCCATAATTGCACACACGACCGTGCCGGCGCACGGCCGGATCCCGTGCATCCTACGGCTCTCGGCACCGGTTCAAGCACACCCGTACGCCATGGTTAAGCCATTTTGATGCCTCTCACCTCTCCACCATAGAGTTTTCCATCACCCGAGAGCCCGAAGGGCCCTTAACCATGGCTCCACGGCAAAAAACCGCCACATTTGCACACACGACCATGCCGCCGCATGGTCGGTTCCAACGCGTCCTATGGCTCCCGCACCGAGTCAAGCAAGCCCGTACGCCATGGTTAAGGCATTTTGACACCTCCGGCCTCTCTACCATAGCGTTTGTCATCGCCGAGAGCCCGAACGGCCTTAACCTCGGCTCCACGGCTCCGTAACCGCCATATTTGCACACACGACTTTGCCGCCGCACGGCCGGTTCCTATGCGTCCTACGGCTCCTCGCACCAAGTCAAGCACGCCCATGCACCATGGTTAAGGCATTTTAACACCTTTGGCCTCTCCACCACAGCGTTTATTACCGCCCGAGAACCCGAATGGCCCTTAACCATGGCTCCACCGCTCTAGAACCGCCATATTTGCACACACGACTATGCTACCGCACAAACCCGCTTCCTCGCATGTCCTATAGCTCTCGACACTAGGTCAAGCACGACCGTATGCCATGGTTAAGGCATTTTGACGCCTCCGGCCTCACCACCACAATATTTGTCATCACCCGAGAGCCCGAACGGCCCTTAACTATAGCTCCACGACTCCGTAACATCCATAATTGCACACACGACCGTGCCGCCGCACGCCGGATCCCGTGCATCCTACGGCTCTCGGCACCGGGTCAAGCACGCCCGTACGCCATGGTTAAGCCATTTTGATGCCTCTCACCTCTCCACCATAGAGTTTTTCATCACCCGAGAGCCCGAAGGGCCCTTAACCACAGCTCCACGGCCGCAAAACCGCCATATTTGCACACACGACCATGCCGCCGCACGGCCGGCCAACGCATCCTATGGCTCTCGCAAGACCGAGTCAAGCATGCCCGTACGCCATGGTTAAGGCATTTTGACACCTCCGGCCTCTCTACCATAGCGTTTGCCATCGCCGAGAGCCCGAACGGCCCTTAACCTTGGCTCCACGGCTCCGTAACCGCCATATTTGCACACACGACCATGCCGCCGCACGGCCGGGCCAACGCATCCTATGGCTCCCGGCACCGAGTCAAGCATGCCCGTACGCCATGGTTAAGGCATTTTGACACCTCTAGCCTCTCCACCACAGCGTTTGTTGCCGCCCGAGAACCCGAATGGCCCTTAACCATGGCTCCACAGCTCTAGAACCGCCATATTTGCACACACGAATATGCTACCGCACGCCGGTTCGTGCGTGTCCTACAGCTCTTGACACTAGGTCAAGCATGACCGTATGCCATGGTTAAGGCGCATTTTGATGCCTCCGGCCTCACCACCACAATGTTTGTCATCACCCGAGAGCCCGAACGGCCCTTAACTACAGCTCCACGACCTCCGTAACATCCATAATTGCACACACGACCGTGCCGCCGCACGGCCGGATCCCGTGCATCCTATGGCTCTCGGCACCGGGTCAAGCACGCCCGTACGCCATGGTTAAGCCATTTTGATGCCTCTCACCTCTCCACCATAGAGTTTTCCATCACCCGAGAGCCCGAAGGGCCCTTAACCATGCCTCCACGGCTCCAAAACCGCCATATTTGCACACTCGACCATGCCGCCGCACGGTCGGTTCCAACGCATTTTATGGCTCCCGCCCGAGTCAAGCATGCCCGTACGCCATGGTTAAGGCATTTTGACACCTCTAGCCTCTCTACCATAGCGTTTGCCATCACTCGAGAGCCCGAACGGCACTTAACCTCGGCTCCACGGCTCCGTAACCGCCATATTTGCACACACGACTTTGCCGCCACACGGCCGGTTCCCGCGCATCCTACGGCTCCTCGCACCAAGTCAAGCACGCCCATGCACTATGGTTAAGGCGTTTTGACACCGCCGGCCTCTCGACCACAGCATTTGTTGCCGCCCAAGAACCCGAATGGCCCTTAACCATGGCTCCACCGCTCTAGAACCGCCATATTTGCACACACGACTATGCTACCGCACAGCCGGTTCCTACGTGTCCTACAAACTCTCGACACTAGGTCAAGCACGACCGTATGCCATGGTTAAGGCGTTTTGACACCTCCGGCCCCACCACCACAATGTTTGTCATCACCCGAGAGCCCGAACGGCCCTTAACTATAGCTCCACGACTCCGTAACATCCATAATTGCACACACGACCGTGCCGGCGCACGGCCGGATCCCGTGCATCCTACGGCTCTCGCACCGGTTCAAGCACACCCGTACGCCATGGTTAAGCCATTTTGATGCCTCTCACCTCTCCACCATAGAGTTTTCCATCACCCGAGAGCCCGAAGGGCCCTTAACCATGGCTCCACGGCAAAACCGCCACATTTGCACACACGACCATGCCGCCGCTGGTCGGTTCCAACGCGTCCCTATGGCTCCCGACCGAGTCAAGCAAGCCCGTACGCCATGGTTAAGGCATTTTGACACCTCCGGCCTCTCTACCATAGCGTTTGTCATCGCCGAGAGCCCGAACGGCCCTTAACCTCGGCTCCACGGCTCCGAACCGCCATATTTGCACACACGACTTTGCCGCCGCACGGCCGGTTCCTATGCGTCCCTACGGCTCCTCGCACCAAGTCAAGCACGCCCATGCACCATGGTTAAGGCATTTTAACACCTTTGGCCTCTCCACCACAGCGTTTATTACCGCCCGAGAACCCGAATGGCCCTTAACCATGGCTCCACAAACTCTAGAACCCATATTTGCACACACGACTATGCTACCGCACAAATGCCTCCTGCATGTCCTATAGCTCTCGACACTAGGTCAAGCACGACCGTATGCCATGGTTAAGGCATTTTGACGCCTCGGGCCTCACCACCACAATATTTGTCATCACCCGAGAGCCCGAACGGCCCTTAACTATAGCTCCACGACTCCGTAACATCCATAATTGCACACACGACCGTGCCGCCGCACGCCCGGATCCCGTGCATCCTACGGCTCTCGGCACCGGGTCAAGCACGCCCGTACGCCATGGTTAAGCCATTTTGATGCCTCTCACCTCTCCACCATAGAGTTTTTCATCACCCGAGAGCCCGAAGGGCCCTTAACCATGCTCCACGGCCGCAAAACCGCCAT
This sequence comes from Themeda triandra, assembly GCA_018135685.1. Taxonomy (NCBI): domain Eukaryota; kingdom Viridiplantae; phylum Streptophyta; class Magnoliopsida; order Poales; family Poaceae; genus Themeda; species Themeda triandra. The sequence goes on along the minus strand of JAENPR010002821.1, from coordinate 11,650 downwards.
ATTTGCACACACGACCATGCCGCCGCACGGCCGGTTCCAACGCATCCTATGGCTCTCACCGAGTCAAGCATGCCCGTACGCCATGGTTAAGGCATTTTGACACCTCCGGCCTCTCTACCATAGCGTTTGCCATCGCCGAGAGCCCGAACGGCCCTTAACCTTGGCTCCACGGCTCCGTAACCGCCATATTTGCACACACGACCATGCCGCCGCACGGCCGGGCCCAACGCATCCTATGGCTCCCGGCACCGAGTCAAGCATGCCCGTACGCCATGGTTAAGGCATTTTGACACCTCTAGCCTCTCCACCACAGCGTTTGTTGCCGCCCGAGAACCCGAATGGCCCTTAACCATGGCTCCACAGCTCTAGAACCGCCATATTTGCACACACGAATATGCTACCGCACGCCGGTTCGTGCGTGTCCTACAGCCTCTTGACACTAGGTCAAGCATGACCGTATGCCATGGTTAAGGCATTTTGATGCCTCCGGCCTCACCACCACAATGTTTGTCATCACCCGAGAGCCCGAACGGCCCTTAACTACAGCTCCACGACTCCGTAACATCCATAATTGCACACACGACCGTGCCGCCGCACGGCCGGATCCCGTGCATCCTATGGCTCTCGGCACCGGGTCAAGCACGCCCGTACGCCATGGTTAAGCCATTTTGATGCCTCTCACCTCTCCACCATAGAGTTTTCCATCACCCGAGAGCCCGAAGGGCCCTTAACCATGCCTCCACGGCTCCAAAACCGCCATATTTTGCACTCGACCATGCCGCCGCACGGCCGGTTCCAACGCATTTTATGGCTCCCGCTCCGAGTCAAGCATGCCCGTACGCCATGGTTAAGGCATTTTGACACCTCCGGCCTCTCTACCATAGCGTTTGCCATCACTCGAGAGCCCGAACGGCACTTAACCTCGGCTCCACGGCTCCGTAACCGCCATATTTGCACACACGACTTTGCCGCCGCACGGCCGGTTCCTCGCGCATCCTACGGCTCCTCGCACCAAGTCAAGCACGCCCATGCACTATGGTTAAGGCGTTTTGACACCGCCGGCCTCTCGACCACAGCATTTGTTGCCGCCCAAGAACCCGAATGGCCCTTAACCATGGCTCCACCGCTCTAGAACCGCCATATTTGCACACACGACTATGCTACCGCACAGCCCGGTTCCTACGTGTCCTACAGCTCTCGACACTAGGTCAAGCACGACCGTATGCCATGGTTAAGGCATTTTGACACCTCCGGCCCCACCACCACAATGTTTCATCATCACCCGAGAGCCCGAACGGCCCTTAACTATAGCTCCACGACTCCGTAACATCCATAATTGCACACACGACCGTGCCGGCGCACGGCCGGATCCCGTGCATCCTACGGCTCTCGCACCGGTTCAAGCACACCCGTACGCCATGGTTAAGCCATTTTGATGCCTCTCACCTCTCCACCATAGAGTTTTCCATCACCCGAGAGCCCGAAGGGCCCTTAACCATGGCTCCACGGCAAGAAAACGCCACATTTGCACACACGACCATGCCGCCGCATGGTCGGTTCCAACGCGTCCTATGGCTCCCGACCGAGTCAAGCAAGCCCGTACGCCATGGTTAAGGCATTTTGACACCTCCGGCCTCTCTACCATAGCGTTTGTCATCGCCGAGAGCCCGAACGGCCCTTAACCTCGGCTCCACGGCTCCGAACGCCATATTTGCACACACGACTTTGCCGCCGCACGGCCGGTTCCTATGCGTCCTACGGCTCCTCGCACCAAGTCAAGCACGCCCATGCACCATGGTTAAGGCATTTTAACACCTTTGGCCTCTCCACCACAGCGTTTATTACCGCCCGAGAACCCGAATGGCCCTTAACCATGGCTCCACAGCTCTAGAACCGCCATATTTGCACACACGACTATGCTACCGCACAAACCCGGCCCGCATGTCCTATAGCTCTCGACACTAGGTCAAGCACGACCGTATGCCATGGTTAAGGCATTTTGACGCCTCGGCCTCACCACCACAATATTTGTCATCACCCGAGAGCCCGAACGGCCCTTAACTATAGCTCCACGACTCCGTAACATCCATAATTGCACACACGACCGTGCCGCCGCACGCCGGATCCCGTGCATCCTACGGCTCTCGGCACCGGGTCAAGCACGCCCGTACGCCATGGTTAAGCCATTTTGATGCCTCTCACCTCTCCACCATAGAGTTTTTCATCACCCGAGAGCCCGGGCCCCTTAACCATGCCTCCACGGCCGCAAAACCGCCATATTTGCACACACGACCATGCCGCCGCACGGCCGGTTCCAACGCATCCTATGGCTCTCGACCGAGTCAAGCATGCCCGTACGCCATGGTTAAGGCATTTTGACACCTCTCGGCTCTCTACCATAGCGTTTGCCATCGCCGAGAGCCCGAACGGCCCTTAACCTTGGCTCCACGGCTCCGTAACCGCCATATTTGCACACACGACCATGCCGCCGCACGGCCGGGCCTTCCAACGCATCCTATGGCTCCCGGCACCGAGTCAAGCATGCCCGTACGCCATGGTTAAGGCATTTTGACACCTCTAGCCTCCACCACCACAGCGTTTGTTGCCGCCCGAGAACCCGAATGGCCCTTAACCATGGCTCCACAAACTCTAGAACCGCCATATTTGCACACACGAATATGCTACCGCACAAATGCCGGTTCGTGCGTGTCCTACAGCCTCTTGACACTAGGTCAAGCATGACCGTATGCCATGGTTAAGGCATTTTGATGCCTCCGGCCTCACCACCACAATGTTTGTCATCACCCGAGAGCCCGAACGGCCCTTAACTATAGCTCCACGACTCCGTAACATCCATAATTGCACACACGACCGTGCCGCCGCACGGCCGGATCCCGTGCATCCTATGGCTCTCGGCACCGGGTCAAGCACGCCCGTACGCCATGGTTAAGCCATTTTGATGCCTCTCACCTCTCCACCATAGAGTTTTCCATCACCCGAGAGCCCGAAGGGCCCTTAACCATGCCTCCACGGCTCCAAAACCGCCATATTTGCACACTCGACCATGCCGCCGCACGGCCGGTTCCAACGCATTTTATGGCTCCCGCTCGAGTCAAGCATGCCCGTACGCCATGGTTAAGGCATTTTGACACCTCCGGCCTCTCTACCATAGCGTTTGCCATCACTCGAGAGCCCGAACGGCACTTAACCTCGGCTCCACGGCTCCGTAACCGCCATATTTGCACACACGACTTTGCCGCCGCACGGCCGGTTCCTCGCGCATCCTACGGCTCCTCGCACCAAGTCAAGCACGCCCATGCACTATGGTTAAGGCATTTTGACACCGCCGGCCTCTCGACCACAGCATTTGTTGCCGCCCAAGAACCCGAATGGCCCTTAACCATGGCTCCACCGCTCTAGAACCGCCATATTTGCACACACGACTATGCTACCGCACAAATGGGTTCCTACGTGTCCTACAGCTCTCGACACTAGGTCAAGCACGACCGTATGCCATGGTTAAGGCATTTTGACACCTCCGGCCCCACCACCACAATGTTTGTCATCACCCGAGAGCCCGAACGGCCCTTAACTATAGCTCCACGACTCCGTAACATCCATAATTGCACACACGACCGTGCCGGCGCACGGCCGGATCCCGTGCATCCTACGGCTCTCGGCACCGGTTCAAGCACACCCGTACGCCATGGTTAAGCCATTTTGATGCCTCTCACCTCTCCACCATAGAGTTTTCCATCACCCGAGAGCCCGAAGGGCCCTTAACCATGGCTCCACGGCAGCAAAACCGCCACATTTGCACACACGACCATGCCGCCGCATGGTCGGTTCCAACGCATCCTATGGCTCCCGACCGAGTCAAGCAAGCCCGTACGCCATGGTTAAGGCATTTTGACACCTCCGGCCTCTCTACCATAGCGTTTGTCATCGCCGAGAGCCCGAACGGCCCTTAACCTCGGCTCCACGGCTCCGTAACCGCCATATTTGCACACACGACTTTGCCGCCGCACGGCCGGTTCCTATGCGTCCTACGGCTCCTCGCACCAAGTCAAGCACGCCCATGCACCATGGTTAAGGCATTTTAACACCTTTGGCCTCTCCACCACAGCGTTTATTACCGCCCGAGAACCCGAATGGCCCTTAACCATGGCTCCACAGCTCTAGAACCGCCATATTTGCACACACGACTATGCTACCGCACAGCCCGCCCGCATGTCCTATAGCTCTCGACACTAGGTCAAGCACGACCGTATGCCATGGTTAAGGCATTTTGACGCCTCCGGCCTCACCACCACAATATTTGTCATCACCCGAGAGCCCGAACGGCCCTTAACTATAGCTCCACGACCTGTAACATCCATAATTGCACACACGACCGTGCCGCCGCACGCCGGATCCCGTGCATCCTACGGCTCTCGGCACCGGGTCAAGCACGCCCGTACGCCATGGTTAAGCCATTTTGATGCCTCTCACCTCTCCACCATAGAGTTTTTCATCACCCGAGAGCCCGAAGGGCCCTTAACCACAGCCTCCACGGCCGCAAAACCGCCATATTTGCACACACGACCATGCCGCCGCACGGCCGGTTCCAACGCATCCTATGGCTCTCGGCACGAGTCAAGCATGCCCGTACGCCATGGTTAAGGCATTTTGACACCTCCGGGCCTCTCTACCATAGCGTTTGCCATCGCCGAGAGCCCGAACGGCCCTTAACCTTGGCTCCACGGCTCCGAACCGCCATATTTGCACACACGACCATGCCGCCGCACGGCCGGGCCCAACGCATCCTATGGCTCCCGGCACCGAGTCAAGCATGCCCGTACGCCATGGTTAAGGCATTTTGACACCTCTAGCCTCTCCACCACAGCGTTTGTTGCCGCCCGAGAACCCGAATGGCCCTTAACCATGGCTCCACAGCTCTAGAACCGCCATATTTGCACACACGAATATGCTACCGCACAGCCGGTTCGTGCGTGTCCTACAGCCTCTTGACACTAGGTCAAGCATGACCGTATGCCATGGTTAAGGCATTTTGATGCCTCCGGCCTCACCACCACAATGTTTGTCATCACCCGAGAGCCCGAACGGCCCTTAACTATAGCTCCACGACCTCCGTAACATCCATAATTGCACACACGACCGTGCCGCCGCACGGCCGGATCCCGTGCATCCTATGGCTCTCGGCACCGGGTCAAGCACGCCCGTACGCCATGGTTAAGCCATTTTGATGCCTCTCACCTCTCCACCATAGAGTTTTCCATCACCCGAGAGCCCGAAGGGCCCTTAACCATGCCTCCACGGCTCCAAAACCGCCATATTTGCACACACGACCATGCCGCCGCACGGCCGGTTCCAACGCATTTTATGGCTCCCGCCCGAGTCAAGCATGCCCGTACGCCATGGTTAAGGCATTTTGACACCTCTCGGCCTCTCTACCATAGCGTTTGCCATCACTCGAGAGCCCGAACGGCACTTAACCTCGGCTCCACGGCTCCGTAACCGCCATATTTGCACACACGACTTTGCCGCCGCACGGCCGGTTCCTATGCATCCTACGGCTCCTCGCACCAAGTCAAGCACGCCCATGCACTATGGTTAAGGCATTTTGACACCGCCGGCCTCTCGACCACAGCATTTGTTGCCGCCCAAGAACCCGAATGGCCCTTAACCATGGCTCCACCGCTCTAGAACCGCCATATTTGCACACACGACTATGCTACCGCACAAATGGGTTCCTACGTGTCCTATAGCTCTCGACACTAGGTCAAGCACGACCGTATGCCATGGTTAAGGCGTTTTGACACCTCCGGGCCCCACCACCACAATGTTTGTCATCACCCGAGAGCCCGAACGGCCCTTAACTATAGCTCCACGACTCCGTAACATCCATAATTGCACACACGACCGTGCCGGCGCACGGCCGGATCCCGTGCATCCTACGGCTCTCGCACCGGTTCAAGCACACCCGTACGCCATGGTTAAGCCATTTTGATGCCTCTCACCTCTCCACCATAGAGTTTTCCATCACCCGAGAGCCCGAAGGGCCCTTAACCATGGCTCCACGGCAAGAAAACGCCACATTTGCACACACGACCATGCCGCCGCATGGTCGGTTCCAACGCATCCTATGGCTCCCGCACCGAGTCAAGCAAGCCCGTACGCCATGGTTAAGGCATTTTGACACCTCCGGCCTCTCTACCATAGCGTTTGTCATCGCCGAGAGCCCGAACGGCCCTTAACCTCGGCTCCACGGCTCCGTAACCGCCATATTTGCACACACGACTTTGCCGCCGCACGGCCGGTTCCTATGCGTCCTACGGCTCCTCGCACCAAGTCAAGCACGCCCATGCACCATGGTTAAGGCGTTTTAACACCTTTGGCCTCTCCACCACAGCATTTTATTACCGCCCGAGAACCCAAATGGCCCTTAACCATGGCTCCACAGCTCTAGAACTGCCATATTTGCACACACGACTATGCTACCGCACAGCCGCTCCTGCATGTCCTATAGCTCTCGACACTAGGTCAAGCACGACCGTATGCCATGGTTAAGGCATTTTGACGCCTCCGGCCTCACCACCACAATATTTGTCATCACCCGAGAGCCCGAACGGCCCTTAACTATAGCTCCACGACCCGCAACATCCATAATTGCACACACGACCGTGCCGCCGCACGCCCGGATCCCGTGCATCCTACGGCTCTCGCACCGGGTCAAGCACGCCCGTACGCCATGGTTAAGCCATTTTGATGCCTCTCACCTCTCCACCATAGAGTTTTTCATCACCCGAGAGCCCGAAGGGCCCTTAACCATGCCTCCACGGCCGCAAAACCGCCATATTTGCACACACGACCATGCCGCCGCACGGCCGGTTCCAACGCATCCTATGGCTCTCGGACCGAGTCAAGCATGCCCGTACGCCATGGTTAAGGCATTTTGACACCTCCGGCCTCTCTACCATAGCGTTTGCCATCGCTCGAGAGCCCGAACGGCCCTTAACCTTGGCTCCACGGCTCCGTAACCGCCATATTTGCACACACGACCATGCCGCCGCACGGCCGGGCCCAACGCATCCTATGGCTCCCGCACCGAGTCAAGCATGCCCGTATGCACTATGGTTAAGGCATTTTGACACCTCTAGCCTCTCCACCACAGCATTTTGTTGCCGCCCGAGAACCCGAATGGCCCTTAACCATGGCTCCACAGCTCTAGAACCGCCATATTTGCACACACGAATATGCTACCGCACACGCCGGCTTCCTGCGTGTCCTACAGCCTCTCGACACTAGGTCAAGCATGACCGTATGCCATGGTTAAGGCATTTTGATGCCTCCGGCCTCACCACCACAATGTTTGTCATCACCCGAGAGCCCGAACGGCCCTTAACTATAGCTCCACGACTCCGTAACATCCATAATTGCACACACGACCGTGCCGCCGCACGGCCGGATCCCGTGCATCCTATGGCTCTCGGCACCGGGTCAAGCACGCCCGTACGCCATGGTTAAGCCATTTTGATGCCTCTCACCTCTCCACCATAGAGTTTTCCATCACCCGAGAGCCCGAAGGGCCCTTAACCATGCCTCCACGGCTCCAAAACCGCCATATTTGCACACACGACCATGCCGCCGCACGGCCGGTTCCAACGCATTTTATGGCTCCCGGCTCCGAGTCAAGCATGCCCGTACGCCATGGTTAAGGCATTTTGACACCTCCGGCCTCTCTACCATAGCGTTTGCCATCACTCGAGAGCCCGAACGGCACTTAACCTCGGCTCCACGGCTCCGTAACCGCCATATTTGCACACACGACTTTGCCGCCGCACGGCCGGTTCCTCGCGCATCCTACGGCTCCTCGCACCAAGTCAAGCACGCCCATGCACTATGGTTAAGGCATTTTGACACCGCTGGCCTCTCGACCACAGCATTTGTTGCCGCCCAAGAACCCGAATGGCCCTTAACCATGGCTCCACCGCTCTAGAACCGCCATATTTGCACACACGACTATGCTACCGCACAAATGGTTCCTACGTGTCCTACAGCCTCGACACTAGGTCAAGCACGACCGTATGCCATGGTTAAGGCATTTTGACACCTCCGGCCCCACCACCACAATGTTTGTCATCACCCGAGAGCCCGAACGGCCCTTAACTATAGCTCCACGACTCCGTAACATCCATAATTGCACACACGACCGTGCCGGCGCACGGCCGGATCCCGTGCATCCTACGGCTCTCGCACCGGTTCAAGCACACCCGTACGCCATGGTTAAGCCATTTTGATGCCTCTCACCTCTCCACCATAGAGTTTTCCATCACCCGAGAGCCCGAAGGGCCCTTAACCATGGCTCCACGGCAAAAAACCGCCACATTTGCACACACGACCATGCCGCCGCATGGTCGGTTCCAACGCATCCTATGGCTCCCGCACCGAGTCAAGCAAGCCCGTACGCCATGGTTAAGGCATTTTGACACCTCCGGCCTCTCTACCATAGCGTTTGTCATCGCCGAGAGCCCGAACGGCCCTTAACCTCGGCTCCACGGCTCCGTAACCGCCATATTTGCACACACGACTTTGCCGCCGCACGGCCGGTTCCTATGCGTCCTACGGCTCCTCGCACCAAGTCAAGCACGCCCATGCACCATGGTTAAGGCATTTTAACACCTTTGGCCTCTCCACCACAGCATTTATTACCGCCCGAGAACCCGAATGGCCCTTAACCATGGCTCCACAAACTCTAGAACCGCCATATTTGCACACACGACTATGCTACCGCACAACCCGGTTCCTGCATGTCCTATAGCTCTCGACACTAGGTCAAGCACGACCGTATGCCATGGTTAAGGCGTTTTGACGCCTCCGGCCTCACCACCACAATATTTGTCATCACCCGAGAGCCCGAACGGCCCTTAACTATAGCTCCACGACTCCGTAACATCCATAATTGCACACACGACCGTGCCGCCGCACGCCGGATCCCGTGCATCCTACGGCTCTCGGCACCGGGTCAAGCACGCCCGTACGCCATGGTTAAGCCATTTTGATGCCTCTCACCTCTCCACCATAGAGTTTTTCATCACCCGAGAGCCCGAAGGGCCCTTAACCATGCCTCCACGGCCGCAAAACCGCCATATTTGCACACACGACCATGCCGCCGCACGGCCGGTTCCAACGCATCCTATGGCTCTCGACCGAGTCAAGCATGCCCGTACGCCATGGTTAAGGCATTTTGACACCTCCGGCCTCTCTACCATAGCGTTTGCCATCGCCGAGAGCCCGAACGGCCCTTAACCTTGGCTCCACGGCTCCGTAACCGCCATATTTGCACACACGACCATGCCGCCGCACGGCCGGCTTCCAACGCATCCTATGGCTCCCGCACCAAGTCAAGCATGCCCGTATGCACCATGGTTAAGGCATTTTGACACCTCTAGCCTCTCCACCACAGCAATGGCACCCGGTTTGTTGCCGCCCGAGAACCCGAATGGCCCTTAACCATGGCTCCACCGCTCTAGAACCGCCATATTTGCACACACGACTATGCTACCGCACAAATGGGTTCCTACGCATGTCCTATAGCTCTCGACACTAGGTCAAGCATGACCGTATGCCATGGTTAAGGCGTTTTGATGCCTCCGGCCTCACCACCACAATGTTTGTCATCACCCGAGAGCCCGAACGGCCCTTAACTATAGCTCCACGACTCCGTAACATCCATAATTGCACACACGACCGTGCCGCCGCACGGCCGGATCCCGTGCATCCTATGGCTCTCGGCACCGGGTCAAGCACGCCCGTACGCCATGGTTAAGCCATTTTGATGCCTCTCACCTCTCCACCATAGAGTTTTCCATCACCCGAGAGCCCGAAGGGCCCTTAACCATGCCTCCACGGCTCCAAAACCGCCATATTTGCACACACGACCATGCCGCCGCACGGTCGGTTCCAACGCATTTTATGGCTCCCGCAAGACCGAGTCAAGCATGCCCGTACGCCATGGTTAAGGCATTTTGACACCTCCGGCCTCTCTACCATAGCGTTTGCCATCACTCGAGAGCCCGAACGGCCTTAACCTCGGCTCCACGGCTCCGTAACCGCCATATTTGCACACACGACTTTGCCGCCGCACGGCCGGTTCCTATGCGCATCCTACGGCTCCTCGCACCAAGTCAAGCACGCCCATGCACTATGGTTAAGGCATTTTGACACCTTTGGCCTCTCCACCACAGCATTTGTTGCCGCCCGAGAACCCGAATGGCCCTTAACCATGGCTCCACCGCTCTAGAACCGCCATATTTGCACACACGACTATGCTACCGCACAAATGGTTCCTACGTGTCCTATAGCTCTCGACACTAGGTCAAGCACGACCGTATGCCATGGTTAAGGCGTTTTGACACCTCCGGCCTCACCACCACAATGTTTGTCATCACCCGAGAGCCCGAACGGCCCTTAACTATAGCTCCACGACTCCGAACATCCATAATTGCACACACGACCGTGCCGCGCACGGCCGGATCCCGTGCATCCTACGGCTCTCGGCACCGGTTCAAGCACGCCCGTACGCCATGGTTAAGCCATTTTGATGCCTCTCACCTCTCCACCATAGAGTTTTCCATCACCCGAGAGCCCGAAGGGCCCTTAACCATGGCTCCACGGCCGCAAAACCATATTTGCACACACGACCATGCCGCCGCACGGTCGGTTCCAACGCATCCTATGGCTCCCGACCGAGTCAAGCATGCCCGTACGCCATGGTTAAGGCATTTTGACACCTCTCGGCCTCTCTACCATAGCGTTTGCCATCGCCGAGAGCCCGAACGGCCCTTAACCTTGGCTCCACGGCTCCGAACCGCCATATTTGCACACACGACCATGCCGCCGCACGGCCGGTTCCAACGCATCCTATGGCTCCCGCACCAAGTCAAGCACGCCCATGCACCATGGTTAAGGCATTTTGACACCTCTAGCCTCTCCACCACATCATTTGTTACCGCCCGAGAACCCGAATGGCCCTTAACCATGGCTCCACAGCTCTAGAACCGCCATATTTGCACACACGACTATGCTACCGCACAAATGGTTCGTGCGTGTCCTATAGCTCTCGACACTAGGTCAAGCATGACCGTATGCCATGGTTAAGGCGTTTTGATGCCTCCGGCCTCACCACCACAATGTTTGTCATCACCCGAGAGCCCGAACGGCCCTTAACTATAGCTCCACGACTCCGTAACATCCATAATTGCACACACGACTGTGCCGCCGCACGGCCGGATCCCGTGCATCCTACGGCTCTCGGCACCGGGTCAAGCACGCCCGTACGCCATGGTTAAGCCATTTTGATGCCTCTCACCTCTCCACCATAGAGTTTTCCATCACCCGAGAGCCCGAAGGGCCCTTAACCATAGCTCCACGACTCCAAAACATCCATATTTGCACACACGACCATGCTGCCGCACGGTCGGTTCCAACGCATCCTATGGCTCCCGGCACCGAGTCAAGCATGCCCGTACGCCATGGTTAAGGCATTTTGACACCTCTCGCCTCTCTACCATAGCGTTTGCCATCACTCGAGAGCCTGAACGGCACTTAACCTTGGCTCCACGGCTCCAGAACTGCCATATTTGCACAC
>JAENPR010002568.1:0-50542 GCA_018135685.1 Themeda triandra | reverse complement strand
TGATTATCACCCTTGGCATTGCCGACATAGAACAACCCTAGATGTGCTTCCCAGACAGGCTCCTTCCCTGGAGGTGTTTCGAGGTTGATCGCAGCTGACCTGACGAAATCAGCTAAGCTAATTTTAGAAAATAGCTAAGACGGTCGTTTCCCCTATTTCTTTATGAACTGACACTCAAGCGGTCCGAGAGATGATCTTATGATCTGGACAGTCTAGGACTTTGGGTGTAGGATCAGATTACATCAACGTACAATGTATTAGCTGATTTCATTTTTGTTCAACACGCCCTTTTATACTGTAAATCGATCCGATACTCTGAACAAATAAATAGCGTGAACACTACTAAAAAATATCAGTATATGTATCGAGTGCTTACAAAATCATAGACACAGTGCATGCATCCTTGCAGGACACAATTTGCAAATTTGCTCACATATATGCACACGACAGTTAATAAGTGGTGATATAAGCTCAAATTTAATTTATGACATACTCAAAAGAAATCAAGCTTTCACACACGTACGCACGCATGCACACTCACAATGACGAATTAATTTTAATTTGATGACTCCAATTGCTTGCATGCCCATGCATGCATGTAACCCACAGTCATGTCAAACCGGCGAGCAACCGACTGGCGGGGCAGCGCGGCTTTGACGCACGAACTCGAAGGTTGGCCTGCATGTCACAGAGATGTCGTACAGCCGTGTGGGGATGCCGGCGACCTTGAACCTCACTGCGGCGGTGACCTGCACGACGAAAGCAGCAGCACCGCCGGCCATGTCGTCGCCAGCGAAGGAGGCCTTCCATCCCTCCCCCAGCAGTATCACCGTGGCGTTGACGGTGGCCAAGCTCCCATGGCGGTGCCACTGAGACATGTCCGTCGTGTTCATCGTGGCCCTAGTCGAGTACAACGACTCGGTATCCTTGATGTTCTTGCTCACGTCGATGAACAGGCTCTGGTACTTCACCGCCGCGCGCTTGCTGGTGTTGTTGGCGGCGATGGTGAAGTCGAGGCCCACGCCGTCCTCCACCAGCCGCAGTTGGTAGCTACTCGCCTTGGTTATGGAGAAGTAGATGCGCGCTGGGCTGAGCATGACGAAGAAGACGGTCACGACGACCGCCACGGCGACGGTCGCCATCAGAGCCGCCACTATATAGTGTTTGGCATTCAGGGCCTTCAGGCCAGTCGGCGGCGAAGCCATATATGGGTAAAAACAAAATGGGTATGGCAGCAGCTAGATTCATCTGCGTGTTGTGCTGCTACTAAACGATTTTAGTAGACCGCTCCATAGGCGAATGTTCGTCCACGTGCTTGGTTTTTCCGAAGGCGACTTCCAAGCAAGGCATGTTTTGGTCTGTCCATCTTGCATCAAGAAACGTGCATCCAGATGGGGAATAAGTTAGTCCCACCAACTCATCTTAGAGAATAGAGGGTTTTGTCTACACTAGGGTTTACTACTCTAGCCATGTACGATAACTAGAGCACTCAAATACAAGCAGAGTTCTAGTAAATAGAATAAAGTAAGAATTAAATAAAGAGCTTAGAACTTAGAAATAATAATTGAAGAACCTGGAGATTGCTGAATGATGAACCAGATGCTGCAACTTTATAATGTTGAGGAAGATCCGACAGATCCAGCTCCTCCTCAACTCTCTCCCTATTTTCTAGACATAACTAGACGAACTAGAACTAGAACTAGATGAACTAGACCTAGAACTAGTTGAACTTGAGGGACCCTCTTCTACTTGGATGAAGAATTGAAACCCTAGCTTTGATTCTATAGAGGAGATATGGTCCAAAACCCTAGGGGGCGCCCTCCTTATATAGCCCTGGGTGGAGTAGCCATGAAGTAATCACCATGTCATTGATCCATGTCACACTTGTTCTCCACCATTGGATCAAACCGACCTAAATGGATGATTGTTATTCATCCTCAAAGGCGGCGGAGGCAGGATCCGCAAGACTGGACCTGATTGGTCCAGGTCACGAGGCTATCGCCCAAGGGGTGCGGGCGGCCGCCCGGCCACTGAGCCGGTTCGGGCTCCCCTTTGGTCCAGTGCCTTCTTGAACCTTCCAGATTACAGAAAATTGTTCGGATCCCAATTATCTCTATGTAAACCAGCCATGTGGGCCTTCTTTGGTTATTTTCAGCTGACACCCTGCAAAAACAGACATTGACCAAAGCTCATGGAATTTTGTCAGTATAACCCCTATATCTAGGTGGTATTTATAATTAGGTATTTTTTCTTGTTGAGTTGACGGTTAAAATAAGAGTTATCTACCATCAACACCTGGGCCCACCAATCAGCATCACATCGCCAAGCACTGCTTCACTGTCTGGTTTGCCCCCTTCTCTCCTTCTTGATTTTACTTATTTCTTTATTTTCCTCACTCCTTCAATAAAAACAAAGAAAAGAATAAGTGAATTTTTGCATCCCAATTAAAATATGACTGACTTATGATATATTTAAGAGCAACAGTGCCATAAAGTTAATTTATTGCATATGTTCATGCTCCTGGGTAACATTTTTAGGAAAACATATTGACTAAGTTGTTGATAAAAGTGAGACAATTCTTGGCTCATGATTTACACCTTTTCTATCCAAGGTACTTAGAGATTTGTTTTTGAAAATCATAAAAACCATAGTGTCATTCACTCCTCATTAGCAAGAAATGCCCTACCAAAGCCATATATGCTCGTGCTATGATCAACACAACCCCTTTTGAGTGCAACTTGCATTTGCAATGAGTTTTGTCAAACCATGTGACCCTAGTGAGAGTTTAGTCATAATCCCGAGGTCAAGATCACACACCACATATCACGCTTGCTACTTCTACACTAGAAGTATGCAACACCATATCATTTCCATCATACATAGATGCTCCATGCTCTACATTTCTAGAATATCTCTCTAGTATGATGAGTAAATGAGACATAAGGCTAGGCAAAAAAAAGAAAAAGAAAGAAAAAAATAGATGGACACATGAAGGTCCACACATAAAGAGAGAGAGAAAGCTAGCCATGTCTCAAAATAAATAGAGAAGGAATTTTACCAAATAGAGGAGCATCTTAGTTCATCACTATCCACACACTTTGCACATCTTGATCTTGGATTATGACAATTTTCTCCCTAGATCCTTGTTTTGACTTAGCAACATTTGCATTGCAAAGTATGCTTCCTTGTTTATCTCTACCAAGCTCCAGATAAGTCTGACAGATGTAGGATGAAACAAAGAAGGCAAAAACTCTATGCCTTGGTAAGGCTTACTACATAACTTGAGTGATTTGAGAGTGCTAGATGAGGAGTAAGAATGCATTATGTGCTTTATTTTTAAAATTATCATAAAAGCTCTAAGTACCAAGAGTAAGAATTGGTAGATGACTTTGCCTTGAGAGTTGTTCCTTTTCTCAACTTCTAAAGGACATATGCTAGATACTACCACATAACCCATCTGCATGAGCTATGTCTTGAATGAACACTTTATGATCACTGTTATCTTAGAATGTGTCATGGTCATCTTTCATCTCTCTCCAACCTTTGCTCGAGGACGAGCAAAGAATCAAGTGTGGGGGGTCTTGTTGACGGTAATTTTACCGTGTTTTCTACCATCATAACCATCAACAATTGACACATTTTGGGGAAGAAACCACCTAACAAGTAGTGACATAGGTGCAAATAACTTGGTTGCACATGTACATGTCATTCTTTGGCTGCAGATTAAAAATAGGTGCTTTTCAGCGTCCAAAAGCTCCATATGAAGGTTGGGCAACCAACCAAGTATGGCCAATTGAAAAAACCAACTTCACAATCATCAATATCATAGCTTCTAGAGACAATGTGCAAAAGATGGACCTCTGGTTCCACAAAAGTGGGATCGGCCGATCCCATCTTGGTGGGCCTAGTACCAACATTGTGCTTAGAATTGCATGAGGAAGCCACCTGTAGAATATGGACCTTTGGTTCCACCAAAGGGGGATCAGCCGATCCCCTCTTGGGACCATATCGGACATTGCCAGACAACCAGGATCCTCCCAACATAGTCCCAAGCAAGTGCCACCCTTGGATCATAAGTGTGTTTCCTCTCAGCGGCTCATATTCAGCTCACATGGATCCATGGACCCACATTTCCATCATCCAAGGTGAACAGGGGTCCCACCACTTCATACCCACACTAGAGATAGTGGAGAGGGCCCACAAGCAAGGGGAGAGGCCCCACCTATCAATGGGGGGTCGGCCGACCCCCATATGGTGGCCTCTCGGGGCCAGCTTTTTCCCACCGACGTCAGCATCCTTCTAGAAGAACTGGACTGGTCCCACCTGTCATTGGAGGGTCGGTCGATGCCCTTCCTATGGCCAACTAAGGCGGTTGGCACTCCACTGACTCCCTGCATGTCCCTCACGTGGTGGTTAATCTCAGGCGTCCATCTAAGGCGGTTTGGAGGTTGGTTTATCCAAGGGTGGAGAGACAGTGTCATGCGGATCGTTGACATGGCACTGGAGTAGCCTCTACTCAACCTCCCCCTATAAATACCCCCCATTAGCACCCACTTGAGCATGATGTATCATAGGAAGAGACTACTTTAGTAGCTTAAGTGTGAGAATAGAGGGAAAAGAGTGAGGAGTTCCTAAGGAGGAGTCCCGGCCTGTCGAGAGTCTTCTTCAGGGAGCGCCTCAGCGGATGCGAATCTTCTAGTAAGTTTTCATTCGAGCCTTTCTAGTATTTACATTCTGGTTTAGTACTTTAAGTATACAAGCATTTTACTGGCACAATGCTTTACTTGTTGAAGTGCTCAAGGCATCAGCTGAGCTTAGAGTAGTAGGATTAGTGTAGACGTGGTGTCTAGACTAACTCTTACCTGTGTGGACTCCTTGTTGCACTGTGTAGACACCTAGTATTAAACATGATAGGTTTTACTAGGTCTAGAGTTCCTCGTATGTGTTGTTAGGCAAGTTGTCAAATAATAGTTGGGCTGCACTGGTAGCTGCCTCAGGAAGTGTTCTGTCGCTTGCTATTGACGGGATATAAGACCCAGTTCTATACACTCAGAAACCTGTCAACAGTCCTTGATGGAAGGAAGATAAGCATCACATGAGCATATTTATCACTAATAAAGTTCCTTGTACTCCTAGCTTGTGAAATGCAGGGAAGATGGAAATGAGCCCTGTGGGACCCAAACCCCAGGTCAACCGACCTGGTTTTGGTCCCACCAGAGGCTGACCTCCAAGCATGGTCCTTGACGTGCTATAGGGAGACCTTCCCAACCCCTAGATCCAAGTGTATCACCTTTCAACGATTCAAACATTTGGCACATTGGTCCATGGATTCACATGGAAGCAAGCAAAGGAGCAAATGAACTCAACTTCGGACAAGACTACACATGACAGGTGGGGACAGCACCAGGGAGGCAGAGGTGGGCCAGGCACGCCAATGCCAGGTTGACCGACCTGGCCTTGGTGGCCTGCCACCTGGCCTGACCTCCCACCGACATCAGGACCTTCTAGAAGGGGAGCAGGACCCACAGGTCAGCCAACCTCAGGTCGGCCGACCTGCAGGTGGGCCTCTCCTAAGGTCGGTTGGCTCCAACTGACATCCTCCACATTTCCCATGTGTGGAAATTCCCACAGCCGTCCATCTAAGGTGGTTTGGAGGTCGGTGGATCCAAGGGTGCATGGCGGAGGAGCACACGGATCGATGATGTGGCAGTGGAGTAGCCCCTACTCCACCTCCCACTTGGAGTAGCCCCTACTCCACCTCTCCACTATAAATACCCCTCACTCCCTCTCATTAAAGACATCAAGGAGAAGCCTCTTGAGAGCCATGTGAAGCTATGTAGTCCATTATAGCAGTAGTAGTAGTGTGGGAGTTAGAGTGGGTCGAGCAAAGCTCGGGGTCTCTGGAGTCGTCTTCTGGAGAGTCTGGTATGTCTTCCTCTTGTAAGACTTTCAGTGCTTAATATATTTACTTTCCCTTTACTTCTCTAAGTATTTACTTTCATACTTACTTAGTGCAACACTATTGTTGGCGCAAAATGTGGCCGTCTGTGCCTCACACACAGCAAGCCGAAAAGCGTGGCTTCAATCGGGTGCCCAGACGGTTTGGAATCCGAAGACGTGCCAGTCGGTTTGACCTGAAAGCCGACAAGGGATAAAACTATGAGATCAAAAAACTGGAACATGCTGGATGAGACCAGACAGTTCCATATTTACGGCCTTGAAGCCACTTACGACGACATACAGCTATAGAAGCTGTCTGCCACAGCATGTTTATAGATCATTCGGCAAATATGAAATAAAGCGTATAAAACATTGATTGCCGAATACACATGCATGAGAAGACATGTTTGAACAAGCCTAGATTGATCATCATATATCATATAGAAACATAAATTCTAGACCAATGACGTTATCAAGGCATGATAGATATTAAACAGGTAATTCATAAATATAAATCTACTTAAATAACGCATGCATAGGCTAATCCAACTAGTCTGCCGCACGTCTAGCCTTCATAAACCCGTCAAGCATAAACCCAAGCAAGTTAATCCACCGCATGATACCGCTCGCTATGAATCTACACCACCTCTTACAACCAGATTAATCCACCGCATGATACAATCTAGTAATAAGAGGCTAAAAGCATGCATATACCCAAATAGATCTATAAATACTAATTACTCGTGTAAGCACAACCATATTCGGCAAGATTGCCGAATTGGGGTCCATGAAGAAGGAACAAGCAAGCTAGCATGATCTAAACCTAACAAAGCCTGCATCCGCCGCACGATACCTAGTTCTCTTAGGGTTAAATTCACTTTAACATGCATGAACCCACAATATGTAGCAACCTAGATTGATCTAATTCGGCTATACAAGCATATGAACAAAAGCCGAAGCGTATCAATCTAGGTTGGGAAAAAGAGTGTTGCAAATATATGAATAAAATATTAAAAGCAGTGCAACACATGATAACTTGATGAATCTACTAGATCTTGCCGAATCTAATAGAGCCGATAACTATCTTGCTTTGCTAAGCTATCAAGCGGATGCCTGCAGCACGGCCATCTAGTCGAGATAAACAAAGCATAAGCGAAGACTTCCTGATCGTCAAGCAGACGCCTGCCGCACGGCCATCCAGTCAAGACAAACAAGACTACTTGCACCATGATCTAAATCCACCGCATGATACTAGACATGGTAGCAAGGTTGCCGGTACTTACGAAGGTCGACGGATCGATGGCTCCTCTCGAAGAACTCAACGACACGACGACAAAGGGACTCGAAACTTGGCACTGGGCCGGTTGTATTGATTTGATTGTGTATATCCTTTACAATGGCCGGGCTGTATATTTATACCCTGGGCTGAACATGAGTCCTAAAAGACTACGAAATACTAAACAAAGTTTGGAAACTATGACTCTTAGCTCTAATTCTCTTCGGAGTCCTCTATTATCATGTCTTTCCTCCTCTGAGTCATCCTTTCATGCCATCTTCTTTTTCCCGAATGGAATCACCGCCTTCTGGGATAGTCGACCGCATGGGCACTTGCCGAAGCACCGAGAATTAGCCGACCGCTCAGTCGTTTGCCGAATACTCTTCCTGCCGTGCGCTGGGTCCTCCTGTCATCTTCTCAATGTTAACCAAAATCTAGTGTTAACAACTATTCTAGTAGTAGTGTTGTAGTGTCCTAGTCTGTCTTGTAGTAGTTGTACACTAGATAAGTTAGTCTTGTCTATTTGGCTGTGTTCTTCGTCGGTAATACGGGGCTTGGGCTGGGTCGTATACTTAGTCTGGGTTGTAGGAGTTAGCGTAAGCGTGGTGCTTAAGCTAGGACCTACCTTAGAATGTCACCATTCCTTGAATGTCACCATTCAATATTCTGACGTGTAATAGCGGGCGACGGTGAAGGTGATAGCTCTGCGTTTCCCATTAGGCTCTATTCACTGTCAGGTTTGGTTGATAGGCTCCCCATAAGAAAAAGGTCCGCTAGGATAGGAGTTTTGTCTCACTATTGCAGTCGACCTCCCAGCAGCCAAGTAGTTAAGGTTAGTGACTTTAGTGTGTGACCACTACTAGATTAGGTTAGTTCACAGAAGTAGAGTTAGAGTCATAGGAGTGTTTCCTCACTCGTTGTCCTCCCACCTAGCTATCACTCTACTAGCTATCTATTAGACTCTCTCTTGCTTACTCATTGATCTATCCTTCCTACACATTTCATTTATCCCTCTTCCATTAGTGATACTAGATTATAGGCACCTGGATCTTCTTCCCCTATTAACTCCTAGCTATGGCTTTCCCTTAGGAGAAATATAAATTGACAACCCTGGAATACTCCTCTATGAAATGCTACAGCGGTACATTCTGTGCGCTTGCGAAATATCCAATAGTTATAGAATTACCCCTCCTGGTATTTCTAGCGTTGCCGCCATACTTCTGGTGGTTGTGTTAAGAAATGCCAACAAGCATTTCTGGCACCGTTGCCGGGGAAAGTGTCAGCCTAGGAGTTTTAATAGGATCGAATCTAGGGTCAATGACCAATCTAGTTATCAATTAGTGTTAGGGGTTTACCCTCCCACCTGTCTTGCTTCTCGTTATCATGAAGCTAGACGGTGCATGAACGGTTGTTGAGGAGAACTAGACATTGTCAAGTTCCACCTCCAGGGTTCATTCGAACCTAAACCCATTCATGGAAGGAGGCTTTGCACTGGTTATCAAAGAAGCCATGACCCAAAAGATCATCCTGCACCATTGGCTGACCATGTCGCCACGAGTTCGCAGCCTAGCTTGGGGATGCAACTTTTGAGTCTGTGCTTATCATTATGGTGCAAGCCAACCCGTTTGTGGGAAGCCACACGGGAACGCCAATGCCCATCTCCAACACTTCCTGTAGGTGTATGGGACCTTCACCACTTAGAATGTCTCCACAAAAGCCATCCATCCTCACCTTTTCCCATT
The DNA here is from genome assembly GCA_018135685.1 of Themeda triandra. NCBI lineage: Eukaryota > Viridiplantae > Streptophyta > Magnoliopsida > Poales > Poaceae > Themeda > Themeda triandra. The sequence goes on along the minus strand of JAENPR010002568.1, from coordinate 41,584 downwards.
CTCGCTATTGGAAAAGGCGAAGCGGTAGTTTTACACCAACAGAGAAGAAGTCGCCATCAAGAGAAACCCTTCCCATCATTAGTGATAGAGCGGCTCCATCACTCATAATCCAATCATAGATTGTGGGTGATAAATTGATCCAAGGAATATGAGAATCAACTCAAAGACATCTCAAAAACAAAATGGTTCTCTAAATTATCAGTCAATAATCTCACACTCATTTTTGAATCAATCTCATGTACATCATTGTTTTTACTTCCATTTTCCACTCTAGTATGTCTTGGTTTGGTTGCACTTCTGAGGGTGCTTCATAGGCTTTTTAAATTAAGCATGGTGCTTAGGTTAATCTACCTACCTTAATCAAATAAGATATGGAGTCAAGTCTGATTAATTGAACTGAAAATTACTAGTGTAGACTTTGGTTGTATGCCTGGACTAACCCCTGCAGGAATTTCAAATCCAAAAGGGTAAGTCTTTGAGATAAATTCACAAATGAGGTGAGCCTTGAATGAAACCTTAATCAAAAAGAAAATGGAGATATCGATGGCATGGCAAAGTGCAATCATCCCCATCGATCGCTAGGATGGGATGATGCACATTCAAGCTCAATTGTCAATGGAGAGGTCCTGCTCTATGGACCTAAAACATGGAGCCCTCGCTGATAAGGTATGTTAGTAGCTGTTGGCATTTCTTAACACGATCACTAGAATTGTTACATCCCAGTGGTCACGCCAAGAAATGCCAGGTGATAGTCGTGTTCTATAGATAACATCCGCAAGCGCACGGATCTATCATTGCAGCATTTCACCCGGGGAGTATTCTCAGGGTATCGTATTTATATTTCCCGTAGGAAGGCATGGTGTAGAGGTGTCTAAACATGGATATGGATACTTGACTTCACATGCTATACAAGGGTAAGTGTAATGGTATTGCAAGATAGTGGACACACATTTGGCCAAACTCAAAGATAAAGTGTAAAAGAAAGAATAAACGAATGAACGAATAAAGAATAAATCTAAGTGGAGTAGGTAGGTCATACATAGCAATGTCATGAACAGCTAAGTCATATAGTCTATAGGGTTAGAGATGGGTCAGAGCCTAAAGTAACAGGGAGACCCCCGCAGCTGGTCTGCTAGCCGATAGAGGCATTTACGAACTCCTACACGACATGCGGACGTGGGGGATTACAAGGGACGGACAGTGGCGTCACCACCTGCCGCCTACCCTCAACCGTGGCATGCCGTCATATCCGAAGGCTCTCTCATATCCGGACACCACGTCCGCATATTAGAGAACTACCTATATTCCCCGCGGACTCCCACCCTACGGATGGACGAGCTAGAACATAGGCAAACCCGAAGGAACGACGAACCGTTACTCCATTCTCATCAGGACCTCTAGTCCTATAAAGTATATGAACAACGAAGAACAATGAAGAACATGCTGAGCAATGATCATAGGAACTTTGGTCTAGTTCATATGAATCAGGTTTAGCAAGAACGCAACTATACGCTAGTTCATGAACAAGGCTACATAATAAGATCAGGAACTTGAAATAGGAAGAACACTCCATAATATATTACCAAGTGATGAATCTTCTTCCTAGGAGACAAGCCCTCCTTGATAGCTCAACCTAGCTCCTAAGCTACTTGACTAGGCTAAAGAACAAGAGTAGAGGAGAATGGCTCAAATGAATGTGTGTTGTGAAAATGAAAACTTCTCCCCTTTTATATCTTGAGCAGGTCGGTTTGGAGCTAGATTTGGAAGGAACACCAGCCGCACCGCCCTCCTCTCGTAATAAATGAACCGCCTCCGAAGATGGCCCCACTGGGGGCCGGGGCGGAAGCGCGCCCGGCGCGAGCGCGCCGAGTTGGAGCCGTCCCCAACCGACCTTGGCCGGTGGGCCCCTCCTGTCAGGTGTGTCGAGGTGGTGTGGTGTTTTGGCCCATTTATGCTCTGGTTGGGCCTGTCTCCTTCTTGTGCCTCTTTTACGCTTTGTCAGAAAGCGCCTTTTCTGTATGAAATTCCCTGTACTTGGTATATTTCCTGCAAACGTTGCTAAACTCCAGGTACAAGTGGAATTCATTTAATAGCACAAGTGTATGCATATAAGAACATGTAATTCTCCCTTTTTTGTCTTAAGTTGGTGGTTAAAAAGTGTCGATAAGGACCGCCAACAAGATCCCCCAAGCTTACCCTTTGCTCGTCCCGAGCAAAGTTAGGCTTTTTGGGTTGTTGATCAGGGGCTGCTTCTATGTCGATCGTATTTCTAATATACCATAGTTATACGCATGTTCTCCACTGAATTTGAATAAACCGGCATTTCTATCCACCCTTTTATTTTCTTGCTTCAATGGGGCTTTTTTTTTGGCTCCCAAGTCTTGGGTGATTGCAAGGTAGAACAGCACCGCAGCCTGTGCTTATCATTTGTCCAAAGTTTGACCATTCTTCCGGAGGTTTTGAGAATTTTTATAAAAGAATACCTAAGTTCCTCAAATGATTCTCTCGATCACTCAATGTGTATAGTAACCTTACCAAAGGCATTTTGAGATTTTGCCTTCTACCTACCACTAAAAAGCTGAGAGTGGAGTTTTGAGTAGGTATGTAAGTGGGCATACTTGTATCACATATATTGTAAGGTCAAGGATCGAACCTTACGGAGATTAAGCCATACACCTTGATTGAGATGTGCAAGTGTGTGGGATGGAAAAATGGTTCCTAACTTTTGGATGTTTTTGTGTACTCCATGCATCATGTCTCTCTTTTATTTGAATGATGATGATGATAAAGGAAGAGTATGGGCTATGAATGAAACAACTTCTTTCTTTTCTTTTTCTCTTCTTCTTTTTCTCTCTCTTCTTTTTTTTTTTTTTTGAACGGGGATCTAAAGATTTTCCCGTTGAATTATTGCACTATCCTACCTTTCCTCCTTTCCTTTGTTTTTTTTGAATGAATGAATAGCCCATCTCTGATGAATGATTAATGAAAAATGGAGAGAGACGTCATGATGAAAATGCAAGGAGTACTTTTTGGTGGCTAATGAATGCGCGATCCTCAGGATAAGTATCGGCATTTTTATTTGGTGGAAAGGTGGTGCGCAACTCTCGGTGTAAGAGTTGGCGGATGGAAAGGGGTGCTCACAGTGCACGACTCTCATTGTAAGAGTCGGCGTTTTATTTGGTGGGTGCAAGTGAATCTCAATCGTGGGTGTAAGGTCATAATCTCGTGTCGATAACAATCCGACCGAACTCAATGTACGAACAAGCAGCGTATGAAGGTTTGTACTACAGATAAATCATATGGCTCTGGTGGGTATTTCATAATCATTGAGGAACTTTTCGGTTTTGATCATTTTGCAAATAAAAAACTCCGAAAATCAAGTCGTACTCTAGAGCAAAATCATAGCGATGGCTATAGCACTATATCATACCCCGCAATAACTTAGACAAGAGAAAACAAGTGCTCCCACTAAAACAAGTTTTTCAGGATGAGACATTTCTAGCTGATAAACCCAAATCTAGAGAAAACATGATTATAACTAGGGTATAAAGAAACAAGAGACAGAGCAACCTCATCATTTCACCAAGGGTGAACTACACATTTTTACAGCACATATTGAGAGGCACAGGAATAAGAATATTTTTTGTTTTTTTTTATAAATGCATAAGAACAGGAATTAAGAATGCTAAAGAGAAATAAAATGACTGGGAAATAAATACGCAATGCAAGGTACCTTTGGGGGTCCTCCCCCAAGCTAGCATGAAGCTCACTGTCCAGGGTGATATCCCATGAACCTCCAGAACTCCTCGTGTTGAGCCTGGTCGTGCTGCATCTGTGCACTCAAGTCGTCCCATCTCTGTCCCATTTGTGCCTGCCAATCATGGGTCTCCTGCACAAAGGAAGTGAGAGAGTGCTGTATTTCACCTGTCTGGATCTGCAGCTCTCCGATGCGGGTGCCGAGGGCTTCTATCTCGGGGTTGTGTTGTGGCTGGACTGGTGGTGGAACATCATCGTACTGCTGCCTTTGGCGCTTCCACTTGTCCATGCCCACCTCGGCCCATGTATCTGTGGTCGGCGCGGGAGGTACAAACTGGTCTCAGCTCCCGCTGCCCTGTGGAGCGTACCCTGTGTAGTCGTGGTAGGGGGCCCATTCTTGGTGCTGCTCGGGCTGCGAGGAACTAGGGCCTGCTTCGTCCTCTGCTCTGCCTCGTCGTGTCCTACTGGTGAGTTCTTCCCTACGAATATCTTCAGCAGTCTTGAGCACAAAGGTTAGTGACTGGCAATTGCGCAAATAGTAATCCGGGTTAGGTAACCGGATCCTATTTTCGTAGCTAGGGAAAAAGAAGAAAAGCTCATCCTTTGTGCCATGGGTGGTCAACGTGTGCCCTTGGATCAAAGTGGTCAAATCACAAATGGGTCGAGGAATAGGAATGTACTCAACAAACTCTCCCTCCAAAATACCCATAGCGTTGGCAACACGAGTGACAAGAGAGGTGCACAAAACCGGATACTTGTTGCGAACTATGTCTTACCAATGACGGACGATCTCCCTCACGGGAGATACCTTGATTTTTTTGACAATGGCATAGTGTAACAACCCAGAAAACCGAACTACAAAATTTTTGCCAAAAACCTATGAGTGATGCTTTGTCATATAGCATACATCCTAAAACCCCACCATGTTTAACCTATGTAGCTTGCACAACAATGCATATAGTCATCATATTTACCTTACTACCTAACATTTATTCAATCACTTTTCAATCCATTTGGTGATTTGGAGTTTATTTGGTTTTATTGTATTGCTTAATTAAACCAACCCAACAATATGAACACACCTTTTATGTTAAGGGAAATGATACCCTAACTATCCTATGACCCAAAGGCCACCATGACACCTTGTACAAATTGTAAAGGTAACATGTTTACACTTATACATATATGACTTGGCCAAAAACAAAAGAGAGAGAAAAAGAAAAAGGAAGACTAAAGAAGAAGCCAATTCGGCCCAATCAGCCACCGCCGGCCTGCCAACCCCTCTCTCTCCCTCTTCGTTTCTTTCTAGTCGCAGCGGCCCAGTCGGCCCACCCTTTCTTTTTCTATTTCTTCTCTCCAACCCGAGCCGGCCCACCTTGCTCTCCTCCTTTGTCCTCATCGGCCCAACGCGACCAGCTCAACCCCGCCGGCCTACTCAGCCTTCGAGCGGAGCACAAAGCCGCCCGCGCCCGCGCGCCACCGACGACCCGACCCCGCTCTGGCCCCCACTCGTCATAGCCCCCAAATCGCCTCCCCTCTCTGCCTTTTGCCCGAGCGGGAAACATCGCCGCCGCCGCGCCAATCCTTCCCTGGCCTCGGACTCCTTGGGTCTGAATGCTAGGCCTAGGTGCTTCCACGTCGACATGGAGCGGCTGGAGCCGACAAGCGTGTCAGAGCGCACCGCGCCGTGGGCAACTTGCTCTCCAGCGTGCAACGGCCGCGCCCTGACACCACCCCTGCTGTCCCCCACTACCGGTGCCTTGGCCATGAAGGTGGACGCGGGAGCGCCGTCTCTCGCTGCCAGCCGAGCCCCACCAAAGCACCAACGCCCCTCGGTCATCCGATTGGCGTGGACGCCGAGGATGAACGCCCCGCTCACCTAGCCTCGCGCCGCCGCCTATATAAAGCCAAGCCCGGCCTCTAGGTTTTCCCAACCTCCGCCGCCGCTTGCGGCACAACCTAAACCCCAAGCCACCGTTAGAGAAGAAGAAAGGAGGTAAGGAGAAGAGGAAGAAGGCGGGGAAGGCCGCCGCTGGAGAAGAAGAAGAAGAAGCCGGGAGGAGGAGCTTCGCCAAGACGCGGCTGTCGCTGCGCGCCGGCGGACCGGGAAAGCGAGGGAGTACCGCGAGCCGTACCTCGACCGACGCCAAGACGAACCGCACCTCCACTGACTCTACAAACGTCGATGAGCGCCCATGGCCTCCATTCCAACCCCGCCCTGCTATCATGGCCATGGCGCCCTTGAGCGCGTAGGCCGAGCCTTCACCCGGCTCTTGGACACACGCACGTCACGAGCACGGACCGGCCCTGACCACCAGCTTGCGGCGCCACCATACGCCGCTGTCCTGCCATCCATGCCGCGCGTCGCGGCCATGCCCACCGTGTTCGCGCCATTACCTTCCGGCCATCATCGGCCACTTGGACACGCTGGCCCCACGGGAGCACGTCCACCGCGACGGGGCGCACCTCATGCGCACGTCGCCGGCGAAAGACGCCCGCGGGGAAGACCTACCTCTACCACGCCATCGGGGGAGAGTCCGCACGGGGCGCTCTGCGCCACCGTGGTGCAACTTTGCACCGGCCAAAAATTCCGGCCGCCTCGCCGTCGGGGTCGCGCCGTGAAGATGAGCCGTGGGCCGCCGCACGCCGTGGCACCCCCGCTGGTGGAGATGACACCCTGAAGATGGCGCCTCGAAGCTTGCCGTGCACCGCCACTCTCGCCGAACGCCGCCGCGCGCCGCCGCTGCGTGCCACGCGTCGCGGTGCGCCTTGGTCACCACCGCCGAACCGAGCGCGAACCCGAAGACCCCAATCGCATAGCCGCCTGGTTGATTCGGCAAAAACCGGACCGCTTCCCTGCCGTTGCAGCTCGCCGGCGCCGCCGCGCCGCTCCTGCTGAGGCCGGCCGCGTCCGGTAATCAACCATCACCACCATGGTCCTTCCCGAGCTCGCCGGATGTCGCGGAGCCGGTGCGCTCGCCATCTAGGCCGGAGCACCGCCCCAGCGCCGGATTGCGCCGCCATGCCGCCGCCGGCCAAGTCTCGGCCGCGCGCTGGGCATGGGGACGGGGATGGGGGAAGATGGATGGAGTTGGTGCCCCATGTGTGTGGGCATGGTCCATGTGGACCGAGCCACTGTCGGTGGGTCCCGTGGAGCCAACCCACCGTGCACCGGGTGAATGGACCAGCCGCACCCCTATAGAACCCCGTGGACTAGGTCTTGGTGGACCGAGCCCTCTGCTGGTGGGTCCCCAAACGCCGGTCCACCGTGAGCCGATCACCGTGCGCCAAGCCCGACCCAGATCCAGTCCGTGACGTGGCGTGCCACGGTGCTGCCACGTGTCAGGCCCGGCCCGGCCCAGTCCGGCCCATCGGCCCGTTAGCGGCCCAGTTACGGCCCATTACCAGCCCATCGGGCCGTTGACTTGATCAACGTTGACGTCAGCTGTGACGTCAGCGGGTCCCACCTGTCAGGATGACGTCAGCGCCAAGTCAGCTGATGCTGCCACCTCAGCCGCCCTTCTGTGACACGTGGCAGGCTCCTGTTGCGCCACGTGTCCCCATATTATTAACCCCTGTTTTAATCTTTTTCTAAATCTATTTCAAATTTTCGTAAATTCATAACTAATTGCTCGTAGCTCCGAAAAATACAAACAAGGTACCAAAATTTTCAGTAAATCGAGCACAATAATTTGAAGCTATGTTTGAGTGCATTTGGTTCTTCCATATTTTATTTGCTTCTTTGTGAACTCTATAGGAGTCGCTGACGCGACTATTAAATACCCGTTTCAGAGCCGGAAGAGGAGCAGGAGTTTGACCAGGATGACTACGAGTACGACGAGGAACTAGGCGACGACGATGCAGGTGCCACATCCCATCCACTTTCTTAGATCCCATTACACATTGCAAGACACTTTACTTTCCTGCAATACAATTATACTCCTGTGATAGGTTGCATGGTAGTATTTACATTGTTCGGCCCCACCTTGACCCGAGTGTCACCCTGCTACCGCTGTTAGGCTAGACTCGCACTTACTATTTTGCTCTCTTATTTATCTCTACTACGCTTTATGTCTGTGATGTGAGGCGTGGTGGATATGGATATGTTATGGGCGGTAAAATGGACTTGATCACGGAGAGCGTGCTGCGTGAGTCCTGGGTGAGTGGTGAGGGTTGAGTCGGCTGAACAGTGATTACGACGAGCTTCAGCAAGTCTTGCTGAGGGGATACGGCCTGGGTATCCCCGTTGATAGAGTTACCTGTGGCTGGTGACTGGTTGTGGAGGAGTCCCATGGTGTGAGCTTCCCGGAGTGGAGCCTTGGGAATGGGGTGCTGTGGCGGCACGTTAAAGATTAGCCCATACAGGGGAGATATCGCTATTTGGCCAATACCTAAGGACTTGAGGGCTAGTGACCGGATCATTGGACGCTTACTATCCACTCGCTCTCTAATAGGGGGGAGACAGTCTAACCATCTGGTAGAACGAATGCCATTACTGCCGGGTGTAAGCGGAAGTGTCGGGAGGTACGGGCCGAGAGTGCTCACACCCTCCTTAACCAACATAGTGACCCCTTGGCCTGGTACTATGTCTCACATTCTCGGCGGCCAGGGTCGAGAGGCAGGATGGTATTCGCTCTGGGCCTATGGCAATCGATATCTGCCTAGATGATGATCGCATCGATGATGGCTATCTTGTGGATTAGTGAGACCTCTGCAGAGTGTATGGTTGATCGATCGATACGTATGCCGACTCGTCAGCTATGGACCAGTCCCGTGTGATGCTTGCTTGTCTAGGAGAGGAGTCTTCTATCTTTCTGGGATGAGTGCGTGTGGTTGGGATTGTTTCCTACCGTGAACCTCGGGAGGTTGTGGGCGGCGAGGCATGACGAGAGGGAGTCGTTCATGTCGACCACGCGTGGCGTGGAAGGGGTGTGTGGTGTGTGGTATGGATGGGGTGGATGATGGATTGGGGAATGGATAAATTTGACCAACTATATATATTAAACATGATTACTATATGCATAGGAAACCTCACCATATAGGTTCCCTTGTTATACCCAGTATTTACTTTTGATGCATCCAATTCCACATATAAGCATGGGGTGGGAATGTGGCCAGTACAATCCGTACTGATACTTTGGATAAACAGGTGATGAGGAAGAGTACGACTATGACGATGATAGCTATGAGGACTAGTGGGTCTCGTTGCTACGCTCAAGTGATGGAGATCGTGATGCTGCTTCCGCTTCTATCTTCAGCTGTTCTAGATGTTTACTTTTCCGCATGATTCCGCCAGTGTGGCGATGTAATAAGTAATGTAATCCCGTACTATTTACTATTTTTGAGACGATGTATGGAATGTTATCAGCTGAACTATCATAATGTGATGGAATATATCTGTCGTGTTACCCTCGATTCTGTGAAATTCCCTTCGCGGAATTTGAGGATGTTTCAGTTGGTATCAGAGCCTGGTTTCGATCCAGGGACCTGTGGGTTATGGGCCCACCACACTTCCACTGCGCCACTCTGATAGACCACTACCCCCACTTGCAGGCGACAGAGTATCGCCTCTTCCCTCAAGCCCTCCACCTTGAGCTCAACTCTGAAGCGCAAGTTGTCAAGGCCTTCAACAGAGCCAGCTTTGAGGAAGACCCCTGTCTTCGTGCCTCTGGTTACCACCTGGTGAACCAGGACCGGTACATTGAGGAGCTGGTGAAGAAGAAACGCCGTGACCGTGGTCTCTTGCTGGACTACCAGGAGTGGTTAGCAAAGGGAGCTGAAGAAAATGCCAAGCTGAAGGAGACAATCGCCAAGCTACAAGACCAGCTAGTGTGCCAGGCTATGGACCACAAAGATGAAATAGCTGACCTCCAGTACAAGACTGCAGACATAGGCAATGGGAACTGGTACTTGGACTGCAAGGTGCTGGAACTACAGAGAGACCTCAAGGAGAGGAGTGCAGCCTTAGCCAGAGAGCAAGAGCAGTCGAGAAGCTATGGAGTGCAGATGCATACACTCCACGACAGCAAGCAAGCCATGGCAAGAGAGCTGAAGGAGCAGAAGGTCAAAGCCGTGAGGAACCAGGGTCACCTCATCAACACTGTGAGGATGAACGAGCTTCTCCGTGAGAAGGTCAAGCTGACCGAGGTGGCTTGGACAGTGTCTGACAGGAAGCGACGCAAGGAGATTGAAGAGATCCAGAAGCAGTTGCCCCCACACAAGCATGTGCAGCCTCAGAGGGAGACGTTCAAGATTGGCGAATCTACTCTGAACCTGAAGGACTGCCCACCAGCCACTGGAGTAAAGCCCACTGAGGAGCACGATGAGGCCCTCAGCTACGCCAAGCGCCTGTACAGGACCAGAGCTGAGATAAGGGCTGCTGGTGAGCGTGTTCCTCCCGCAGTTCACCACCAGGAGTAGGTGTGAGTGCAATGGACCCTGCGTGGTCGAGAGTCAAGTCTTAGTGTAGATGAGTAGTCACCAGTTATGAGTCCTGATCTATTATGAGTCATGTAGTAGCCTCCATGAGATGTAAGCTGCCATGATGTATCCCTATGAGTAGTAGAGGAGATGATGTACCCCCATGAGTTATCATGCGCAGAATGAACCCTGTCAGAAATATTATCATATTATAATATATTTATAATTCCACCCATGTAATGAGTGATCGGATTTTATTGCCTCTTATGGTTCTTATCGCTTCTTTGTATGAGTGTTGGATAGATTAAATGTTTTCCTTAAATTGTTGAAATCACTTAATTATATTGAATTATATACTAATCTATATTATGAGTACTAAAGCTCTTATGGTCCGCATCACAGATGTCAACCCGTCGTTCAGCTCGCCTTGAACGCCGTTCACCGTCCCCCGCGCCAGCCATGGGGCGCGGTGCCCGCAACCGTGGTCGTGGTCATGGACGTGGACGTGGACGTGGTCGTGGCCGTGGTCGCGGCCGCGGCCGCAATCTCAACCTGGGCGGTGATGACCGTCGTGAGGTGACTCCGCCACCAGTCAACAACAATGGTGGAGAGGAAGTTCCAGTTGAGGAAGTACCAGGAGGAGGAGGTGGAGAGGAAGCACCAGGAGGAGGAGGTGGTGAGGAGGTCCCAGTTGGAGGTGGAGGCGGCAATGCTCCACCACCGCCGCCTCCAAACCTAGCTGAGATCATGGCGCAGCAGACTCAGCTTCTTGCCGCTTTGTTTGATGGAGCCAACCGCCGTCCCGGTGGTCCGCCCAATGACTTTCAGCGGAAGCTGGAAGGGTTTCTGAAACTGCGCCCTCCCATCTTCGATGGCAAGAACAGTGATCCAATTGCTGCTGATGATTGGCTGAGGGAGATCGAGAAGAAGTTGGATCTCACTACCTGTACTGATGAAGAGTGTGTTGGGGTCGCTGCCCACCAGCTTGTGGGTGCTGGACGCTCATGGTGGGACAGCTACTGTGAATCCCATGAGGACCCCGGAAGCATATCTTGGGATGAGTTCGTGGAAGAGTTCCGTGAGTTCTTCATCCCTGAGGGTGCCATGAAAGCCAAGGAGAAGGAGTTCCGTCACATCACTATGATCCACAATGAGAGAGTCCATGAGTACACCAACCGCTTTACCAACCTACTGCGCTATGCTCCCCCCGCATGTGCTGCTGATGAGAATGAGAAGATGTACTACTATCGTGAAGGTCTGAGTACCCGCATCAAGCTTGCTCTTTCTGGCACAAAGAGCCGTACTCTGAGAGAACTCATTGACCGCTGCATGGACATTGAAAAGGATCGCATGGAAGCTGATGCTCTGCGTGATAAGAAGGAGAGAAAGCGTCGCCCTGAAGGACCCTCTCGCACTCCCAACTCTCAGAAGCGCCGCAGAGAGGCTCCTGTGCAAGGCCGCTATCGCAATGCCCAGAACTTCGCGCCTGCAGCTGGCCGTGGTGGGGGTAACTACACCAACAACTACCCTCGCCAGAACAACCCAGTGGTGAACCGCCCCGCGGGGAACCGCTCTGCGCCTGGCCGTCCCGCACCAAACAACAGCAACTGGAGGGCTCCCGCGACAACCCCAGCAGGCGGTATGGGCCCTACTTGCTTTGGTTGCGGACAGCCGGGTCACAAGGTCATGGACTGTCCTCAGAAGACTGCTACTCCTGGAGCTCAGAACACTCAGTACCGCGCTCCTGCCCCGCGTGGTCGTCTCACTCACCTGACTACAGAGGATGCTCAGGCTGCCCCAGACATGGTGTATGGTATGTTTTTAGTACATGGTGCAAAGGCTTCCGTTCTTTTTGATTCTGGAGCTACTTGTTCTTACATATCAGCTAAGTTTGCTAGAGAGCATAACATACCAGTTACTCCCCGTAGAGAACCTATCATTACCAGCTCACCTCTAGGAGAACTCAAGTGTACCCACCTATGCAAGGGAGTGAAACTTACCATAGAGGGTCTTACCTTTCTAGCCAACCTCACCTTACTACCCTCCCCAAGCTTAGATGTTATCCTAGGGATGGATTGGTTAACCAAACACCAAGGACTCATATCCTGCTCACCCAGATATGTACAGATAACCCATCCTAGTGGACAAGCCGTTAGATGCCTACCCCAGGCCAAACAATTAGCCAACCTGCTATGTGCCTTAGCAACCAAACCCGAAGCCAATACAGAAACCAAGACAATAGATGATGTACCGGTGGTGAGAGACTATGTTGATGTATTCCCTGAGGAGTTACCAGGAATGCCCCCTGATCGTGATGTGGAATTCGTCATCGATCTCTTGCCTGGCACGGGTCCCATTGCTAAGCGACCCTACCGCATGTCAGTTGATGAGCTAGAAGAACTTAAGAAGCGGTTGAAGGAGCTTTCTGAGAAAGGTTACATCCGACCCAGTGCTTCACCCTGGGGATCACCTGTCTTGTTTGTGAAGAAGAAAGATGGCTTGATGAGGATGTGCATTGATTATCGTAATCTTAATGCCGTCACCATCAAGAACAAATACCCTTTGCCAAGGATAGATGATCTGCTAGATCAGTTGCGAGGTGCCAAGTACTTCTCCAAGATTGATCTCAGATCAGGCTATCATCAGATGAAGATTCATGAGGAAGACATTCCTAAGACTGCCTTTGTTACCAGATATGGCCAATACGAGTACACCGTGGTGTCCTTCGGGCTCATGAATGCTCCAGCCTATTTCATGAATATGATGAATAAGGTGTTCATGGATGTGCTCGACAAGTTCGTGGTGGTATTCATCGATGATATCCTCATCTACTCTGCCACTACTGAGGAGCATGAAGAACATCTAAGAACAGTGCTCGAACGGCTAAGTCAACACCAGCTATATGCTAAGTTTAGCAAATGTGAATTCTGGCTTGAAGAAGTTGCTTTTCTGGGTCATGTTCTTTCAGCTGAAGGAGTTGCTGTAGACCTCGCCAAGATTGAAGCCGTGAAAGAATGGGAGCAACCCCGTTCCGTGACTGAAGTCAGAAGTTTCTTGGGATTGGCTGGATATTATCGCCGATTCATCGAGAACTTCTCAAAAATAGCTCGCCCTATGACCAACCTTTTGAAGAAGACCAAGGAGTTTGAGTGGACGCCCGAGTGCGAACAGAGCTTTCTATCCCTGAAAGAGAAGCTTACCACCACTCCGGTGTTAGCATTGCCAGATATCGGCAAGGACTTTGTAGTCTATTGCGATGCCTCTCGTCAAGGACTCGGTTGCGTGTTGATGCAAAACGGGAAGGTCATCGCCTATGCCTCCCGCCAGCTGAAAGAACACGAGCAACGTTATCCTACCCATGATCTCGAGCTAGCTGCTGTTGTACATGCCTTGAAGATCTGGAGGCATTACTTGATTGGCAACAAGTGTGATATCTATACCGATCACAAGAGTCTGAAATACTTTTTCACGCAAGAAGACCTGAACATGAGGCAGCGTCGATGGTTAGAGCTTATCAAAGACTATGACCTGGAGATACACTATCATCCGGGGAAAGCCAATGTAGTCGCCGATGCTCTTAGCCGCAAGAGTTATTGTCACACTCTGATCACAGAATCCGTGCCTCCTGAGCTTAAGCAAGAGTTGGAGGACTTCCAGCTAGAAATACTACCTCATGGTCTGCTGAATGAGCTCCACGTTCAGTACAATCTCACTGATCGTATCCGTGAAGCTCAGAAAGACTGTGAGGAGATGGAGTACATACGTGGCCTGATGGAGCTGGGTTATAGCCCTAAATTCAGAGAAGATGAACGTGGAACCATCTGGTTCAATGATAGAATCTGTGTGCCCTCCAATCCAGCTCTGTGAGAGGAGATCTTATCAGAAGCACATGATTCTAAATATTGCATTCACCCTGGTGGTGCGAAGATGTATCAAGATCTCAAGAAGCACTTCTGGTGGAAGAACATGAAAGCAGAAATTGCGGGACATGTGGCCCGATGTGACATCTGCAACAGAGTCAAGGCCGAGCATAAAAGACCCGCTGGATTGCTAAAGCCCCTTGATGTTCCTGAATGGAAATGGGAAAGCATATCCATGGACTTCATTGTGGGATTGCCTCGCTCCCCACGTGGAAATGATTCTATTTTGGTAATAGTTGATCGCTTGACCAAAGTCGCTCACTTCTTGCCTATCAAAGAAAAGATCCGAGCTGAACAATTAGCTGACCTATACATAAAGGAAATCCTCCGACTACACGGTGCCCCTAAAAGCATCATATCTGATCGTGGATCCTTGTTCATGTCCCGCTTCTGGCAACAGATGCATAGATCCATTGGGACTAAGCTTGATTACAGTACAGCCTACCATCCTCAGACAGATGGCCAGACAGAAAGGGTAAACCAAATCCTAGAAGACATGCTTAGAGCCTGTGTCCTGAAATATGGATCTGATTGGGAGAAGAGCCTACCACATGCAGAATTCTCCTACAACAATAGCTACCAAGCCAGCATTAAGATGCCACCGTTTGAAGCTTTGTATGGGAGACCTTGCAACACCCCACTCATGTGGTCAGAACCTGGTGAAAGAGCCTTTCACGGTGCCGACAAGATCAGAGAAGCCGAAGAAGGCGTTGCTCAAGTCAGAGAGAATCTTAAAGCCGCTCAGAGCCGACAGAAGAGTTATGCTGACAAAAGACGTAGAGATCTTGAGTTCGAAGTTGGGGACTCTGTCTATCTCAAAGTGTCCCCGCTCCGTGGTACCGTCAGGTTCCATGTGAAAGGAAAGCTTGCTCCAAGATACATAGGCCCCTACCCGATCATTGAGAGAATTGGGAAGCTAGCATACAGGCTTGAACTAACCCTAGAGTTGTCAGGGGTGCACCCCGTCTTTCATGTGTCATAGCTACGCAAGTGTCTTAAGCTGCCAGAGCAACAACAAGTCACCACCGATGTGCTAGACGTGCAGAACTCACTTGAGTACAAAGAACACCCAATCAAGATTCTGGGATGGGACACCAAAGAAACTAGAAGCCAGTCAATTCCTATGTGCAAGGTTCAGTGGAGCAACCACACAGAGAGAGAAGCCACATGGGAGAAGGAGTCAGAACTTCGTGCTATACACCCCTACCTCTTCGATGGGTACATTACGCTTTAAATCTCGGGGACGAGATTCTCGTAAGGGGGTAGGACTGTAACAATCCAGAAAACCGAACTACAAAATTTTTGCCAAAAACCTATGAGTGATGCTTTGTCATATAGCATACATCCTAAAACCCCACCATGTTTAACCTATGTAGCTTGCACAACAATGCATATAGTCATCATATTTACCTTACTACCTAACATTTATTCAATCACTTTTCAATCCATTTGGTGATTTGGAGTTTATTTGGTTTTATTGTATTGCTTAATTAAACCAACCCAACAATATGAACACACCTTTTATGTTAAGGGAAATGATACCCTAACTATCCTATGACCCAAAGGCCACCATGACACCTTGTACAAATTGTAAAGGTAACATGTTTACACTTATACATATATGACTTGGCCAAAACAAAAGAGAGAGAAAAAGAAAAAGGAAGACTAAAGAAGAAGCCAATTCGGCCCAATCAGCCACCGCCGGCCTGCCAACCCCTCTCTCTCCCTCTTCATTTCTTTCTAGTCGCAGCGGCCCAGTCGGCCTACCCTTTCTTTTTCTATTTCTTCTCTCCAACCCGAGCCGGCCCACCTTGCTCTCCTCCTTTGTCCTCATCGGCCCAACGCGACCAGCTCAACCCCGCCGGCCCACTCGGCCTTCGCGCAGGAGGACAAAGCCAGCCGCGCCCCGCTGCCACTGACGACCCGACCCCGCTCTGGCCCCCACTCGTCATAGCCCCCAAATCGCCTCCCCTCTCTGCCTTTCGCCCGAGCGGGAAACATCGCCGCCGCCGCGCCAATCCTTCCCTGGCCTCGGACTCCTTGGGTCTGAATGCTAGGCCTAGGTGCTTCCACGTCGACGCGGAGCGGCTGGAGCCGACAAGCGTGTCAGAGCGCACCGCGCCATGGGCAACTTGCTCTCCCGCGCGCAACGGCCGAGCCCTGACACCACCCCTGCTGTCCCCCACTACCGGTGCCTTGGCCGCGAAGGTGGACGCGGGAGCGCCGTCTCTCGCTGCCAGCCGAGCCCCACCAAAGCACCAACGCCCCTCGGTCGTCCGATTGGCGCGGACGCCGAGGATGAACGCCCCGCTCACCTAGCCTCGCGCCGCCGCCTATATAAAGCCAAGCCCGGCCTCTAGGTTTTCCCAACCTCCGCCGCCGCTTGCGGCACAACCTAAACCCCAAGCCACCGCTAGAGAAGAAGAAAGGAGGTAAGGAGAAGAGGAAGAAGGCGGGGAGGCTGCCACTGGAGAAGAAGAAGAAGAAGCCGGGAGGAGGAGCTTCGCCGGGACACTGCTGTCGCTGCGCGCCGGCGGACCGGGAAAGCGAGGGAGTACCGCGAGCCGTACCTCGACCGACGCCAAGACGAACCGCACCTCCACTGACTCTACAAACGTCGGTGAGCGCCCATGGCCTCCATTCCAACCCCGCCCTGCTATCATGGCCATGGCGCCCTTGAGCGCGTAGGCCGAGCCTTCACCCGGCTCTTGGACACACGCACGTCACGAGCACGGACCGGCCCTGACCACCAGCTTGCGGCGCCACCATATGCCGCTGTCCTGCCTTCCATGCCGCACGTCGCGGCCATGCCCGCCGCGTTCGCGCCATTACCTTCCGGCCATCATCGGCCACTTGGACACGCTGGCCCCACGGGAGCACGTCCGCGGCGACGGGGCGCACCTCGTGCGCACGTCGCCGGTGATAGACGCCCACGGGGAAGACCTACCTCTACCACGCCATCGGGGGAGAGTCCGCACGGGGCGCTCTGCGCCACCGTGGCGCAACTTTGCGCCGGCCAAAAATTCCGGCCGCCTCGCCGTCGGGGTCGCGCCGTGAAGATGAGCCGTGGGCCGCCGCACGCCGTGGCACCCCCGCTGGTGGAGATGACGCCCTGAAGATGGCACCTCGAAGCTTGCCGTGCGCCGCCAGACTCGTCGAGCGCCGCCGCTGCATGCCGCACGTCGCCTGGTTGATTCGGCAAAAACCGGACCGCTTCCCTGCCGTTGCAGCTCGCCGGCGCCGCCGGGCCGCTCTTGCTGAGGCCGGCCGCGTCCGGTAATCAACCATCACCACCATGGTCCTTCCCGAGCTCGCCGGATGTCGCGGAGCCGGTGCGCTCGCCATCTAGGCCGGAGCGCCGCCCCAGCGCCGGATTGCGCCGCCATGCCGCCGCCGGCCAAGTCTCGGCCGCGCGCTGGGCATGGGGACGGGGATGGGGGAAGATGGATGGAGTTGGTGCCCCATGTGTGTGGGCATGGTCCATGTGGACCGAGCCATTGTCGGTGGGTCCCGCGGAGCCAACCCACCGTGCACCGGGTGAATGGACCAGCCGCACCCCTATAGAACCCCGTGGACTAGGTCTTGGTGGACCGAGCCCTCTGCTGGTGGGTCCCCAAACGCCGGTCCACCGTGAGCCGATCACCGTGCGCCAAGCCCAACCCAGATCCAGTCCGTGATGTGGCGTGCCACGGTGCTGCCACATGTCGGGCCCGGCCCGGCCCAGTCCGACCCATCGGCCCGTTAGCGGCCCAGTTACGGCCCGTTACCGGCCCATCGGGCCGTTGACTTGGTCAACGCTGACGTCAGCTGTGACGTCAGCGGGTCCCACCTGTCAGGATGACGTCAGCGCCAAGTCAGCTGATGCTGCCACCTCAGCCGCCCTTCTGTGACACGTGGCAGGCTCCTGTTGCGCCACGTGTCCCCATATTATTAACCCCTGTTTTAATCTTTTTCTAAATCTATTTCAGCTTCAGAAATTCATAACTAATTGCTCGTAGCTCCGAAAAATACAAACAAGGTACCAAAATTTTCAGTAAATCGAGCACAATAATTTGAAGCTATGTTTGAGTGCATTTGGTTCTTCCATATTTTATTTGCTTCTTTGTGAACTCTATAGGAGTCGCTGACGTGACTATTAAATACCCGTTTCAGAGCCGGAAGAGGAGCATGAGTTTGACCAGGACGACTACGAGTACGACGAGGAACTAGGTGACGACGATGCAGGTGCCACATCCCATCCACTTTCTTAGATCCCATTACACATTGCAAGACACTTTACTTTCCTGCAATACAATTATACTCTTGTGATAGGTTGCATGGTAGTATTTACATTGTTCGGCCCCACCTTGACCCGATCACACCCTGCTACCGCTGTTAGGCTAGACTCGCACTTACTATTTTGCTCTCTTATTTATCTCTACTACGCTTTATGTCTGTGATGTGAGGCGTGGTGGATATGGATATGTTATGGGCGGTAAAATGGACTTGATCACGGAGAGCGTGCTGCGTGAGTCCTGGGTGAGTGGTGAGGGTTGAGTCGGCTGAACAGTGATTACGACGAGCTTCGAGCAAGTCTCACCGAGGGGATACGGCCTGGGTATCCCCGTTGATAGAGTTACCTGTGGCGGGAGACTGGTTGTGGAGGAGTCCCATGGTGTGAGCTTCCCGGAGTGGAGCCTTGGGAATGGGGTGCTGTGGCGGCACGTTAAAGATTAGCCCATACAGGGGAGATATCACTGTTTGGCCAATACCTAAGGACTTGAGGGCTAGTGACCGGATCATTGGACGCTTACTATCCACTCGCTCTCTAATGGGGGGGAGACGGTCTAACCATCTGGTAGAACGAATGCCATTACTGCCGGGTGTAAGCGGAAGTGTCGGGAGGTACGGGCCGAGAGTGCTCACACCCTCCTTAACCAACATAGTGACCCCTTGGCCTGGTACTATGTCTCACATTCTCGGCGGCCAGGGTCGAGAGGCAGGATGGTATTCGCTCTGGGCCTATGGCGATCGATATCTGCCTAGATGATGATCGCATCGATGATGGCTATCTTGTGGATTAGTGAGACCTCTGCAGAGTGTATGGTTGATCGATCGATACGTATGCCGACTCATCGGCTATGGACCAGTCCCGTGTGATGCTTGCTTGTCTAGGAGAGGAGTCTTCTATCTTTCTAGGATGAGTGCGTGTGGTTGGGATTGTTTCCGGCTGTGAACCTCGGGAGGTTGTGGGCCGCTGAGGCATGACGAGAGGGAGTCGTTCATGTCAACCACGCGTGGCGTGGAAGGGGTGTGTGGTGTGTGGTATGGATGGGGTGGATGATGGATTGGGGAATGGATAAATTTGACCAACTATATATATTAAACATGATTACTATATGCATAGGAAACCTCAGCCATATAGGTTCCCTTGTTATACCCAGTATTTACTTTTGATGCATCCAATTCCACATATAAGCATGGGGTAGGAATGTGGCCAGTACAATCCGTACTGATACTTTGGATAAACAGGTGATGAGGAAGAGTACGACTATGACGATGATAGCTATGAGGACTAGTGGGTCTCGTTGCTACGCTCAAGTGATGGAGATCGTGATGCTGCTTCCGCTTCTATCTTCAGCTGTTTTGGATGTTTACTTTTTCGCATGATTCCGCCAGTGTGGCGATGTAATAAGTAATGTAATCCCGTACTATTTACTATTTCTGAGATGATGTATGGAATGTTATCAGCTGAACTATCATAATATGATGGAATATATCTATCGTGTTACCCTCGATTCTGTGAAATTCCCTTCGCGGAATTTGAGGATGTTTCACATAGAGTAACTTAAGTTCGGCTATGCGCACCCATCTACAAACACTAGTGGGGAAGAAAACCATGGACATCCAACGATGCATAAATCTCAAGGTGGGATGATGGATTTGGGTGTTCTGGGGTTTGAAAGATCGAAACTCAACCCTCCCAGAAATCTCTTCCCAAAACTTGTTTCGATCAAAACCGATGGTGGCAAAATCAAGATCGAGGAAGCATCTTCGATTAAAACCCAAATGAACACTAAGTTCCTTCCATGAAAGCTCATGCTCCTCATTGAACAAATGGAAAATAACACCATCGTTGGTTTCTTGTATGGTTAGGAGGCATGAACCTCGTTCCTCCATGGGTTCAACATCCTCCCAACCAACAGACCTCCACACAAGATCGAATTCATCATCCATACCTATGCGGCGGAGGAGGTTGGAGTCATAGACTTGAGTGTGGAGGAAGAGGCGATCCTTGAGGTGGAAGTAGGCTTGCATCTCCCGACCTTCTTCCAGGTTGAGGTACAGCTTGTCCTCCTCATCCATGACTTGCTCTTGTGGCGCTTCCGGTGCCACCTCTTCCTCTCCGGCTCCTTCAACCTCCTCGGGCTGCTGCTCTTCCACGGGGCCTCGGGAACTTGAGAGCTCGTTTCGCCGAGGTGACGCTTGGAGCGTCTCCTAAGCAAGCTCCCGATTCCTGCCATGGCTCAAGAGTAGAGAGAGCTTCTTGGGTGTGAAGGGTTAGTAGAGAATGAACTTCTACACCCAAGAGTGCTCTCGCTACTTGCTCTACTCAAAAGATGTTGGAAAAATTACTTGAAGAATGAAGTGGGGAAGTGAGGGGAGTGAAAGTGAGTGAGTGAGAGAGGGGTGAAGCTCCACCGCTGGCTCCTTCTCTATTTATTGGCAAAACACCCGGCCATGGGGGTGGGAGCAACGGCTCCTAGTCGTTGGGCACTGGCAGCAGGGCAGATCTGCCTCGGCTGGTGCGGCCGCGCCCTCGGCGCGCGCGCGCCAGGCCGGCCCCGCCTGCTGCCCCCCTTTGGCAGGTCGCTCCCAATGGCCATTTCAAAAATGTGGCCGTTGGGGGTTGTTGTCCCGGCCCAAAACTTTCCCATTTTTGAATTTCCAACAAATTTTGATCAAAAACAAATTTTCAAAAATTATTTTAAAAATAGTTTTTAATAATAGAAAAATTTATTCCTTCTAACTAACTTATTTTCAGAATTTTTGGGACAAAAAGTTTTGAAAATAAATTTTATTTTATTTGCTCACTAAAAAGTGAGTGCAAAAAGAAAATACTTTTACAAATAAAGAAAGATTTTTTTATATATAACTCGACGGTTTACCTGTCGGCCAAGGCTCACCAATTTTTAAGTCCGTTGAGTGGGACTTCCTCCCTCATCAATGTTGACTTGATGATTCATCTGGCCCGGGAGAACTGGGCCCAGATTTCTTTGCCTTAGTCCCGGGTTGCCGTTTTCTTGGCGGGTTCTTATTTTCTTCTGCCGGCTTGGGATAGCCATTAAATCGAAGGTTGATCACCTTTTGTTTGAAGTGAAAACTGGCTATTCCTTTCCCAACATATAGTGCTACCTTGGTGGTGAAGAGGAATGGTCGACCGAGAATGAGTGGTCCTTCTTCTGTGTCCCCTGTGTTGAGGATGACGAAATCCACTGGGACGTACTCATCCTTGATCCTAATTAGGATATCTTTTGTCACTCCCTCGGGCTGTGTGATAGTCCGATCTGCCATCTGCATCATGAATGCTGGCGGGGACAGAGGTCCTCCCAACACTTTCTCGTATGTTGCTTTGGACATCATGTTGACACTAGCTCCGAGGTCGCAATAGGCATTGTCAATCGTGTGTGGGCCTATTGTGATGGTGATGGTCGGTCGGCCTGGATCTCCCTTCTTTTCCAAGACAACCCCAATCGGGACATGGCATACCAGGCCATGTCGAGATCATGTTAACCGTTTCAAGTGAGATCTCGGGTTGCCCGGTATTCCTCCTGAGCCACTACTGTTTGGAAGAGATGCAGCTATCTGGGCTAACTGGGTTTCTATCATTTTGTTGAAGCCCAGCTGATCTCTAACGGCAGAAGATAAGCCTTCTATCTTATCATTGATGCTTCCAAGGATTTTATCATTGTCGAGCATCTTTTTGGTCAGATTTTCATTGATCTTGGCTTGCCCAAGGACTAGGTCTTTGAACGAAGGCTGATTCGTATTATAATTGGAGTTATAATTCGAATTACCTTGGAATGGTGGTCGAGAATAGCCACTGTTTCCTCCTTGTTGTTGGCGGAACCCGTTGTTGATGTATGCTGCTTCTTCACGGGTCTCAGGGCAGTCACCCCCTGAGTGGCCAACATTACCACAGACTTCGCAAGTCATGCGAGAGTCCATGGTTTTGACGGAGTTAGATGTGCTAGCTGTGGTATGTTCCTCCATCTTCTTGAGGAGTAGCTCTATCTTAGCGGCAAGCATATCAGTTTCTTTGACTGTGTGCATGCCCTTCTGTTGCTTGGTTGGGGCCCTATCTTCCCCCCAAGCTTGGTTTTCCACCATTTTGTTGACTAAAGCCGTAGCTTTGTCAACTGTGAGTGATAGGAATGCTCCTCCAGTAGCGGCATCGAGGTGCCCCTTCGACATGGGTGTTAACCCGTTGTAGAAGTTCTCCTGAGCACCGCCCACTCCTCCATCCCGTGATGAGGACAATCTTGAATATAATCTTGGAGTCTCTCCCACGCTTCAGGGATAGGTTTGTGCTGCGTTTGCTGGAAGTTGGTAATTCTTCCTCTTAGGGCATTTGTTTTGCCCATGGGGAAGAATTTGGCGAGGAATGCCGTGGAACACTTCTTCCACGTGCTCACCGCTTCTCTGTCCTTGTAGAACCACTGTTTCACCTTCCCTGAGAGGGAGAAGGGAAACCGACAGAGCCTGATGACGTCAGCAGCTATGTCCTTGATGATGACTGTGTCACAGAGCTCCATGAAGAGTTGCAAATGAGCATTTGCATCCTCATTGGGTAGTCCATTGAATGGACTTGATTGCACCATCGTGATGAGCCCAGTCCTGAGCTCAAAGTTCTTTTCCGCTGTGTTGACAATGGGCCCCGTGGGCACATGGGCAACAGCGGGAGCTGAGAACTCGCGGATTGACTTCTGGGCCATTTTTGATGGTGTGGAATGTACTAGTTCAGCTGTCAGTGGAGCTGCCTTGGGATTCGTATCAAAGTTCTGGCAAATGAACTAGTCCTACACTATCCTGTTTTCATCCATAACAGACGAAAACATGAAAGTTAGCCTGCATAGACTATGTCCATTTCTAATGAAGTCAATTCATATCCATGTTTATTCTAGATTCTTTTCAACCAATGCCTTCCCCGGCAACGGCGCCAGAAATGCTTGTTGGCATTTCTTAACGCAATCACTAGAATTGTTACATCCCAGTGGTCACGCCAAGAAACGCCAGGTGATAGTCGTGTTCTATAGATAACATCCACAAGCGCACGGATCTATCATTGCAGCATTTCACCCAGGGAGTATCCTCAGGGTATCGTATTTATATTTCCCGTAGGAAGGCATGGTGTAGAGGTATCTAAACATGGATATGGATACTTGACTTCACATCATCGAAATGTGACACTAGTGCTATACAGGGGTAAGTGTAATGGTATTGCAAGATAGTGGACACACATTTGGCGAAACTCAAAGATAAAGTGTAAAAGAAAGGATAAACGAATGAACGAATAAAGAATAAATCTAAGTGAAGTAGGTAGGTCATACATAGCAATGTCATGAACAGCTAAGTCATATAGTCTATAGGGTTAGAGATGGGTCAGAGCCTAAAGTAACAGGGAGACCCCCGCAGCTGGTCTGCTAGCCGATAGAGGCATTTACGAACTCCTACACGACATGCGGATGTGGGGGATTACAAGGGACGGACAGGGCTGTCACCACCTGCCGCCTACCCCTCAACCGTGGCATGCCGTCATATCCGAAGGCTCTCTCGTATCCGGACACCACGTCCGCATATTAGAGAACTACCTATATTCCCCGCGGACTCCCACCCTACGGATGGACGAGCTAGAACATAGGTAAACCCAAAGGAACGACGAACCGTTACTCCATTCTCATCAGGACCTCTAGTCCTATAAAGTATATGAACAACGAAGAACAACGAAGAACATGCTGAGCAATGATCATAGGAACTTTGGTCTAGTTCATATGAATCAGGTTTAGCAAGAACGCAACTATACTCTAGTTCATGAACAAGGCTACATAATAAGATCTGGAACTCGAAATAGGAAGAACACTCCATAATATATTACCAAGTGATGAATCTTCTTCCTAGGAGACAAGCCCTCCTTGATAGCTCAACCTAGCTCCTAAGCTACTTGACTAGGCTAAAGAACAAGAGTAGAGGAGAATGGCTCAAATGAATGTGTGTTGTGAAAATGAAAACTTCTCCCCTTTTATATCTTGAGCAGGTCGGTTTGGAGCTAGATTTGGAAGGAACACCAGCCCACCGCCCTCCTCTGTAATAAATGAACCACCTCTAGGAAGATGGCCCCACCTGGCAGGCTGGGGGTGCGAGCGCGCCCCTGGCGTGAGCGCGCCAGGTTGGAGCCGCCCCCCAACCGACCTTGGCTGGTGGGCCCCTCCTGTCAGGTGTGTCGAGGTGGTGTGGTGTTTTGGCCCATTTATGCTCTGGTTGGGCCTGTCTCCTTCTTGTGCCTCTTTTACGCTTTGCCGGAAAGCGCCTTTTCTGTATGAAATTCCATGTACTTGGTATATTTCCTGCAAACGTTGCTAAACTCCAGGTACAAGTGGAATTCGTTTAATAGCACAAGTGTATGCATATAAGAACATGTAATTCTCCCTTTTTCATCTTAAGTTGGCGGTTAAAAAGTGTCGATAAGGACCGCCAACAGTAGTTATCCCATGTTTACTTTGTGCATTTCAACTCTTGCATTTCCCTTCCCAATTGCATGTTTACTTTTACCTCTGCATCTTTTTATTTCAACATAACACTTAGTCATCATACATAAAACTAAAAAAACAATTGAGAAAACCTTTGCTTGACCTACTGAGCAATTTGGGAACCGGTTGGGGCCCATGGCCAGGTCGGCCGACCTGGCCTTGGGGGGCCACCTGCCACTTTTTGCTCCACTGCATCATCTTGCCATGCTCATTTCTTGCTCAATTCAAAATCTAAAAATCATGACATGTATAGCTTCATAGGCTTACTTGAACATCTAGATGAAGCTAGCTTGGCAAACTCTGTAGCTTTAAGCAAAGAACTTTCAGTGCACTTAGTTGGCTTGTTGCTTGAGAGTGTCACCAGAGCTTGGGGGAGGCCACCCATGGGTCAGTCGACCCAGTGGTTGGGCCCACCTCCTTCCAGCTTCTGGTATGTGCGATCATATAGCTCTAGGATGAGTGCTACAAGAAAAGAAAGACAGGAAACTATCAACTTACATCCTAGGAGCTAGACTCCCTCACTCTCACCTCTTGCTTTAGCAAAGAAGATGAAGAAACTCACCATTCCATTTAGCTAAGCAAGAGTGCTTAAGCCACTAAGCGAATCATAACCTTGAGAGCTACTTGCACCAAGGCTTTGAGCTGGTAGATCGCCAAAGGTAGGGGTCGGTCAATCCCACCATTAGGCCTACTCATGCTTCTTTCACTCTGGCTAGATGTGTAGAATTATGGACAACACTTGGATGCTCAAAGGGTCTCCAAGTTTGGGTCGGCCGACCCACACATGAACCCCATTGGCACCCTGTTGTCTTCTACTCACCTCACATAAGAATCCTATACACACTATGCTAGCCAAACATTGAAAGAAGTGGTCTCTTGGTCCATCACTCTAAGCATAGATACCCCTTTTCACCATGGGACCAAACCACCAGCTCAAAATCTGCAAAGTGGTCACCTAGGCATGCTTGAGTACCCACATGGTCCATGGGAATCACTTGAGCCATGTCCCCACTTTTGCCACTCATCTTTTATCTTTCATAAAGCACTAGACTAGGGAATCACTAAAAATATCACTACCTCTGATCCACACTTAGCCTTCACTCTCCTAGAATTTCATGGCAAAAGGTTGAGAGTGTTGAGAGGCCAAGCTTGGGGGTCGGCCGACCCCCACTTTGTGCCAATTCAGAGATGTTTTCATGGATTCATCAGGATTCCCTGCTCATAATTCAATAGAACATTCAATTGTGCTTAGGGGAGATCGGCCGACCCTAGCTTTGGGGCTCCACCATTTGCCCTTCTCCCTCGGTGAACACCCTTGCAGTGTGAGCCCAAATCCACACTCAGAATCATCTTGAGCTCACATTGCCTTCTCTTCTCTCTCTAAGCTTAGAATAAGTAGAACCTTGCCTTTGCCCTCTTTCTTATCCTCACTCACTTCAAGAAGAGGGATGCCATGAGCATGCTCCCAAAGAGAGAAACAAAGAAAGAGAGAAAGAGAGACATGTTGGGACTGCACCCAACATAGAGTGACCCCCACTCACTTCCCAATTTGGCACAAAGCAAGGGGAGGAGCATCTTGGGTCGGTCGATCCAGGAGGTAGGTAGCCAACATATGGTTTTTGATCTACTCATCCTACCAATGCTCATGGTGGTGCTGCTTTTTGAAATAGAGGAGGAGCTAGGGTCGGCCGACCTATGGTATGGCTACCCAGCACCCTCACTCTATCATACAGCCATCCACCAGCTTGCTGCTAGAGCCACACTACAAAATTCTCAGAGGGTCTAGGTCGACCGACCCATGAAGTTGGTCTCCAGCACCCTTGCTCACTTGCACTCCTCCCCCTATTAACACCCATGCATTGTGAGCCTTCCTTCTAGTGGCAATAGAAGTCTGTCTTGCTCAAGAGCAAGTGTGGTGTGTCACTACCCACTAGCACACTTTGCAGTGGAAGTTACTATACCCCACAATGACCAGTAACACTTGGCAGGACTAATGCTAACGCTAATCTTTGTCGCCCTAGTGTGTTCTTGTGTTGTCTCACTTTGTGCAGCTATATGAAGAAGTTACTCTCCTCAATGGTGCCATATGTACCTCCACTGAGAGTAAGGGAGTCCAAGAGCAGCCTCATGCTAAATCAAGAAGAGCTGCAAAGCAAGTAGCCTTGCACACATGATCATCATTGATCCGGCCCTCTTGGACCGCACAGGTATGGACGTGGAATTTAATACTGTCTTTAATACACTTGGTTGGGAGGATTTTTGCAAGTTCCTAAACTTGATCTAACTTAGAGCACCTTGAAAATTGCTTGAGAATATGATCATAAATGCAATCTTGATCTAGACCACATCACTCATAGGTTTAGAAAAAGATGATTTTAAGAAAGCAACTTCTGGCTCTGATGATTGCTCTAATCCTAAACCCCACCAATTCCACAATCTATTTTGTGCCCTCTTCATTGCTAGATGACTGTTATTCTTGTGCCTGGTGTTAGAGTCTACACTTTAAAGTGATGATGAACTAAAACTACTCTATGCCATGGTATGAAAGATAAAAGTTTCACCTGTTAATCTGCTTTGAACCTTTGGCTAAACTCCATTAAGTATGAAAGCCCCATTCACTTCACATCATTCAATGGGCTGGCTAGATCACATACTTTCGATTGTCTCTGCTAGTGGTGTTACAAATGAAGACATTCTCATTAGCTAAGTTAAGGTCCAATGGAAGAACTAAAAATCATTTATCCTGACCATATAGCCAAAGTTCCTTGCTCTTGTGAGAAACGATGGCTATATGCGCTCAGAGCACTAACCATTAAACTGGACCGAGAGGCAAGAAGCCAAAGTGTTGCAGGAACAAGTAAAATCTTGCAGGTGAAGATGTAGAAGATGATGAGGCAAGTTCCATGGACATTCTAGGTCCATATGGAGACCTCCATGTCCATATCACACTCCAAGAGTGCGCACTCCTTACCCATGGGGTAGAGAGAGGCGACATCAAAAGATGGACATGGACGAACTCATCAACAACACTAAGCTTGGCTCAACAAAACGCCCAACCTCTACAACCATACAAGATGAGTAAAAGCCAAGCTTGGGGGAGATCCTCTCCCCCACTAAGGTAAGTTTATCCAAGGTATGTCTTCTATCTTGCATTTTCTTTTGTTTACTTTATTGCATTATAAATAAAATAAACATTTGATTATAATAAATATACCAAAAAGGCTTATCTATCTCCCTCATGCTTCATGTGTGCTATTCTTCCTATGGAAATGA
The DNA here is from genome assembly GCA_018135685.1 of Themeda triandra. Lineage (NCBI taxonomy): Eukaryota > Viridiplantae > Streptophyta > Magnoliopsida > Poales > Poaceae > Themeda > Themeda triandra. The sequence goes on along the minus strand of JAENPR010002568.1, from coordinate 13,428 downwards.
TGATGAAATTGCTAGTTAATGTCTCTCTAGTGCTTGTTTACAACTTAGCACTTCTCTAAGTATGGATTACTTGGTGCTTTTAACCATCATGAACTTGATCACTTAGTGGGTTGCGAGTGCTAAAACAAAGTCTAAGTTGTTGTGAGATACGAGATAGTTGAGATAAGAGCTCTATACTATTGTTCTAAGCATGCGTGATTGCCAGAGAGTTTATCTTAAAATGAATAAAAACTTAATTGTTCCTCAATGGTGTTAAATTCCTACCACGGCCATATATACTTTGCATATCAAAAAGCCTACTACATAAGCTACTCGCTTGCATTGAGTCTCGTTAAGTCTTGTAGAACCTGTGTTAGAGGTTTGTCATACTCCTAAGATCAAGATTACACACACCACCAAATATGCTACTTCTAATCCGAAAGTGCGCAACCATTCATATGCTACTTCTACACTGGAAGTACGCATCTCCATCCATACCATTATTTTTGTGCTGCTTCTACACTAGAAGTACGCACCGCCATATCCACCATCTCTACCAAATGGGTTGCTCCATATTCCAAATGTTAGAAATCCTCTCTCAGTTATCAATTGTTAGATGAGACACATCCCAAAAAGGCTAGGCATCTACCCCGTAGACAAATCCTTTACTTTAAAAAAGAGTGAGAGAGCTAGCCTTGTCTCAATAGAAAGTAGAGAGAGATAGAATCAAATAAAGGAGCAACCTCATCCACCATACAATCTCTCCATTACTTCACCATCCATCACAGTTTATCATTCCATTCATTCCATTTCCACATCTTGATCTGGGGGTATGACATCTCTCTACTTAGATCCAAGTTTCCTAACTTGACAACATATGCATTGCGGGTACGCTATTCCTTGCCATACCTACTTTGAGCTCCACATAAAGCCTTTTAGAACTAGGATGTTTTGGAAAAGGCAAACACTTGATGTGCCTTCGTGAGGATTCATACAGCACTTGAGTAACTTGAGAGAAACCATACGAGGAACATTAAGACTTCTTTTGAAAAAAACTTGTCAAAACCTCTGGCATGAAACTTGCTAAAAGAACGAGAAAAGTAGATGCTCTAGTCAAAGCCGTTCTATCTTCCAACATCCCAAGACTAAGTTAATGCCATAAGCCCTATGAGTGCTAGAGTAATATTGGTGTGTTAGCATTGCTAATTTTTCCATTCAAAGAGAAGTTCTTTGTTGTGCACTTAGTACTATTGAGATGTTAACTTAGTAATAATACATAATCCAATCGAACCAAGTCTTGATCGTCTGCTCGGGACGAGCAAAGGTTAAGCTTGGGGGATCTTGTTGACGGGATATAAGACCCAGTTCTATACACTCAGAAACCCATCAACAGTCCTCGATGGAAGGAAGATAAGCATCACATGAGCATATTTATCACTAATAAAGTTCCACTTGTACTCCTAGCTTGTGAAATGCAGGGAAGATGGAAATGAGCCCTGTGAGACTGTTGGCGGTCCTTATTGCATATCTAACCCCGCCAACTTTAGTTCATAGTTCACCAAAAATCTCCTAGATAGGAGGTTTACACTAACCATTTCCATAGTTTTGGTGAAACTCTTGTCTTGCAGGGACATTCTTGGAATATACACATTTCAGGCCAAGAACTCAAGAAAGGAATTATAAAAACTTGATTTATAAAATAGGCCCAAGGGAAAATAAGGAGAGAAGGAGAAAAAGGCCTAAACCGATGTACCAACGTGACGAAACACCACATGGGCCAAGTCCAGGCCCAGAGCACAGCCCACCGGCCAAAGGCGGTGGCCAGGGTCGGCACACCTGGCGCGGCCGCGCCACTGGCGCGTGCACGCCAGGGGCCTGCCACCCGGCCCCACCTTCCTAGAGGCGGTACATTTAATGCTCCTAAGGGCGGTGCAGTGGCGTTTTGGTAATTTGGGCATCAAGAAACCGACCATCGCCACCTATTTAAGCATGGCCATTCTCCCTCTCACACATCATGTAATTTTCCATTCTTCATTCTACCTCCCCACTTCCACAAGATCTACACAAGAGGAAGAGTAGGGCCACTACACCTAGCTTCTAGCTAGAATAGAAGTAGGGGAGTGAGAGAGGTCAAGAGTGGAACATCTCTTCTCGAGTGTTCTCGGAAGCTAGCCTTCCACGGGGTGGAGTGCCGGACTTGTCGGCTCCCTCCTCACTTGTACCTCGGCGACGTCTTACGCTTGAAGTAAGAGGTTCATGTTTACCTATTGGTACGTTCCTTCTTGCAAAGTTACCTCTGTCGTTATTCACTTGCGGGTTCGTCGACCGTCTTTGTGGCGGTAGTTCTAGCAGAGGTCTCCTGATAGAGACGGATGTTCCTGGCCAACGCTAGAACTGTAACGTTAGCGTAGATGTGGTGTCTAAGCTGATAGTTACCTTCGTTTGCCTCGTACTCCATGGTTGAGGTGGTAGGCGGCAGGTGGTGACAGCCCTGTCCGTCCCTTGTAATCCCCCACGTCCGGGTACGGCGTAGAGCTATAGGTCGGCATCACTTGGTAGACCAGGTGCGATCCGGTGCCCGAAGTAAGCGAATAGCGGCATAGTTATCTTTCTTTAAGGATTCGGCCTATAGAAAACCTCACTTTCCCAGTTATCTACCCTCTCCTCAGGGCAACCTAGTTAAGAGAAAACCTAACCATACTGTTCTTCGTGAAGTTTATGATACCCTGTTTATCACTGGGTGAAGTGCTACAACGGTCTTTCCGTGTGCTTGCGGAATTTGCTGCTTTCGCTAAGAAATACCAATAGAGACCCAAACCCCAGGTCGACCGACCTGGTTTTGGTCCCACCAGAGGCTGACCTCCAAGCATGGTCCTTGACATGCTATAGGGAGACCTTCCCAACCCCTAGATCCAAGTGTGTTACCTTTCAACGATTCAAACATTTGGTACATTGGTCCATGGATTCACATGGAAGCAAGCAAAGGAGCAAATGAACTCAACTTCGGACAAGACTACACGTGACAGGTGGGGACAGCACCAGGGAGCCAGAGATGGGCCAGGCACACCAATGTCAGGTCGGCCGACCTGGCCTTGGTGGCCTGCCACTGGCCTGACCTCCCACCGACATCAGGACCTTCTAGAAGGGGAGCAGGACCCACAGGTCAGCCAACCTTAGGTCGGCCGACCTGCAGGTGGGCCCCTCCCAAGGTCAGTTGGCTCCAACCGACATCCTCCACATTTCCCATGTGTGGAAATTCCCACAGCCGTCCATCTAAGGCGGTTTGGAGGTCGGTGGATCCAAGGGTGCATGGTGGAGGAGCACACGGATCGATGACATGACAGTGGAGTAGCCCCTACTCTACCTCTCACTTGGAGCAACCCCTACTCCACCTCTCCACTATAAATACCCCCTCACTACCCCTCATTCAAGACATCAAGGAGAAGCCTCTTGAGAGCCATGTGAAGCTATGTAGTCCATTATAGCAGGTAGTAGTAGTAGTGTTGGAGTTAGAGTGGGTCGAGCAAAGCTCGGGGTCTCCAGAGTCGTCTTCTGGAGAGTCTGGTATGTCTTCCTCTTGTAAGACTTTCAGTGCTTAATATATTTACTTCCCTTTACTTCTCTGAGTATTTACTTTCAGTACTTACTTAGTGCAACATTATTCTAGTAGTAGTGTTGTAGTGTCCTAGTCTATCTTGTACGTAGTAGTTGTACACTAGATAAGTTAGTCTTGTCTATTTGGCTGTGTTCTTCGCCAGTAATACGGGGCTTGGGCTGGGTCGTATACTTAGTCTAGGTTGTAGGAGTTAGCGTAAGCATGGTGCTTAAGCTAGGACCTACCTTAGAATGTCACCATTCCTTGAATGTCACCATTCAATATTTTGACATGTAATAGCGGGCGGCGGTGAAGGTGATAGCTCTGCGTTTCCCATTAGGCTCTATTCACTGTCAGGTTTGGTTGATAGGCTCCCCATAAGAAAAAGGTCCGCTAGGATAGGAGTTTTGTCTCACTATTGCAGTCGACCTCCCAGTAGCCAAGTAGTTAAGGTTAGCGACTTTAGTGTGTGACCACTACTAGATTAGGTTAGTTCATAGAAGTAGAGCTAGAGTCACAGGAGACTTTCCTCACTCGTTGTCCTCCTACCTAGCTATCACTCTACTAGCTATCTGTTAGACTCTCTCTTGCTAACTCATTGATCTATCCTTCGTACACACTCAATTTATCCCTCTTCCACTAGTGATACTAGATTATAGGCACCTGGATCTTCTTCCCCTATTAACTCCTAGCTACGGCTTTCCCTTAGGAGAAATATAAATCGACAACCCTGGAATACTCCTCGGTGAAATGCTACAGCGGTACATTCTGTGCGCTTGCAGAATATCCAATAGTTATAGAATTACCCCTCCTGGTATTTCTAGCATTGCTGCCATACTTCTGGTGGTTGCGTTAAGAAATGCTAACACTTGCCGTTTCACCTATCGCCCCCAGTAAAGGGTGAGATTAAGTTCTCGTATACTTAGAGTACCCGATCAGGTTTATCTACTAGAAAGACCTCTCATTACCTAATCCTAAGCCCCTTTGGTCATCATCTGACGATCGTAGTCTAGTAAAACCACTTCACATTCCCTGTGGAAAATACGATACCTGTAATACTCCCGGTGAAGGCTACATTGACTACCCTACGCTTGCGGTATATCCGTTTGCCACTTTTGGTGTCAACACTCTCACATATATAGAGGGGATGGTCTTCTCCCGGTGGGAAATAACTCCAGATCGTATCCTCCAAGTTTCCCATGACAAAAACTTGCCAAAACCCGATTTAGGATCAAATCGGCTCGGACTCAGAGATGAGCCAGCCTAGCCGTCTATGAGACCCAACTTAGCTGGTTTTTGTGGGGCTTGGCCAGGTAGACTGGCTGCCTTAGCCAGCTTAGTCGGGTTGAGGACCCAGCTAAGCCATTTTTGGGGACAGGGCCAGCTAGGCTGGCTTGCCCGGGGCTCGCCGTCTTTTCCATGAGTTTTCTCACTCCGTTTGCGCACCACTTGACCTCGACTATGTCCAGGGTTATTATAACTTGCTCATAGCATTATTTTTATCCTTGGACATTTTTGAGTGTCAACATATGCCCCCCTGTTTTTAGGTGAATGATGCATTGAACCTAAAAACATCCTTCGATGAATAACCGACCAGCAACAATACCCATCACATCTGCTGGTGAGTGACTAAGGGTGATGTATACATCGACCATTTTTTCCTAAGGGTGATACATGTATCGGCCATTGCTTGGAGGAACATTCTAGGCTTCTTGCCAAACACTTGGGAAGTATTTTTTGAGGTACCTCCCGTTGATTGCCTTAGGGAGACATTCACGCTTCATTGTCTCTAGCAGATAAGAGTTTTTGTATATGACTTTTATCACTCTCAAAGAACCCACCCAATTAGGAGATCATTTGCCAAACTGATTGCTCTTTGATCCAATAGGTAGTATGGTTGTTCACACTAGATCTCCGACTTGAAATGATTTGCTTTTCACTTTCTTATTATAGGCATTTGCAACACGAGCTTTGTCCCTTTCAATCTCCTTGAGAGCTTTTAATCTTTTATTCGTTACCTCATCAATATTATCCATCATCGCATCATGGTACACAATAGCAGATGGATCATTTTGTCTAGCAAATCTGTATGCATCCAAATTAACTTCAACGGGTAACACGGCCTCTTGACCATATACTAGCTCAAAAGGTGTGAATTTAGTAGAACCATGCTTTGGTATGCGATACGCCCACAAAGCTTTAGACAAAACCTTATGCCACCTCCTTGGAGTCTCTTCAATCTTCTTAATGAGCTTGATCAAAGTCTTGTTACTAGCTTCAACTTGGCTATTAGCTTGAGCATAGTATGTCTTGATCTTGTATGATTCGGCAAACTCCTTTACTTCTTTGGACATAAAGGATGTCCCTTGATCTATAGTCAATGTCTGAGGAATGCTGAATCTATGAATGATATGCTCGGTAATGAACTCAATCACCTCTTTATGTGTCATATTCTTCAAAGGTACTGCCTCACACCACTTAGTGAAATAATCAGTAGCAACCAAGACGAACTTATGCCCCTTTGAAGACGGGGGATGAATTTGGCCAATGAAATCTAGCCCCCAACCTCTGAATGGCTATGATTTGATAATTGGATGAAGTATAGCAGCAGGCACCATTTGAATATTACCAAACCGTTGACACTCTTCACGTCCTTTGTAGTAGTGAAAATAATCAGCCATCATAGTAGGCCAATAAAAACAGCCCTTTTCAACAACCACTTCATCTTTGGGGCCGATTGATGCGTACTACAAACCCCTTCATGGACCTCTCCCATAGCCACTCTTGCTTAATCAGATCCTAGGCACTTGAGTAATAAATCATCGGTTGTTCTTCGATAGAGCTCACCGTGGTGCAAAGTGTATTTGAATGCAATTCTCTAGATGCTCTTATCAATTTTGGTACTAGGATCGTGCAAATATTTAGTCAAGAGAGTCCTCCAATCCTCCAAATCGGTACTAAAATTACCGAAACTGAACTAGAACAATTTGGGATGCTTTCAAGCGAATCAGCGGCATAGACCTTAGAAAAGTTGGCGGGCGACTCGAGTCGGCTTAGCCGCTAATCTTTGCCGGTAGCGTGGCCGGCTGGCCGGCCGGGTGTGCCGGTTCGCCGACTTAGACTCGCTTGGCCGACCGGTCCAGTCGGGAGCCGAGTTCATCGATACCTGCACAGAAAAATTTATATCTTCATGCATCGGCTTTTCTTGTATGTGAAAATTATGCCCATCGACATCAACGCCAGCACATTAGCCTTTTGATTTTTGTGCCTTGGAATATGCCGAATCTTGAATTCGGCAAATTTGGAGATATATCCAAGACAAGTGTCAAGACAAGCTCGAATTAATCCATCTAAACATTGAAATTCTCTAGTAACTTGCTGTACCACCAGCAATGAATCACCATAGGCTTCGACATGCTATACTCTCATGGAATTTAACATGAACAATGCGAATAACAAGGCTTGATATTCGGTTTGATTGTTAGTGCATTGGAATTCTAACCGGCTTGACATTGCTGTCTCAACATTATTAGGAGAAATAAGAATAATACCAACACCTTGGCCTCCTCTACAAATCAATCCATCAAAGTATAATTTCCAGGGAGTAAAAGTAAGGTAATTGACTTCATCATCTAGATCAATACCATGCTCAAACAATAAAATCATCAAGCACTTGACCTTTTATGGCTCTCAACGGCTCATAGGTCAAGTCATATTCAATTAAAGAGTATGCCCATTTGCCCAACCTTCCACTAAGGATTGGCCGATATAGCATATGCTTGATGATATCGGCTGCATGCTACCACACATGTACTTGAAAGAAGATAATGCCTCATCTTGTGACATTCAAAGTACAAGTGATAAGCATAATTTCTCAATATGGGCATACCTTGTCTCGGGATCAAGAAGACGACGACCCAAATAAGCAATCACATACTCCTTTCCTTCATCTTCTTGAGTCATAACAGCCCCAATAATCTTTTCTTCGGTAGCAATGTAAAGTTTGAATGGAGCTCCTCTTCTAGGTGTACGAAGAATGGGCGGTGATGACAGATACTCCTTTATTTTCTCAAATGCTTCTTGTTGCTTTGCCCCCAAGTGAATTCAGATTCATCCTTCAACTTGATTATAGGAGTGAAAGGAATAATCTTCCCGGACGGATTAGCAATGAATCTTCTCAAATAGTTCACATTTCCTATGAATTTCTACACATCTTTCTTGCATTTAGGTGGCTGAACTTTCTTGATCTTCTCAATTCTTTTATGATCTACCTCTATGCCCTTGTCATGAATGATAAAGCCTAGAAACTTTCTAGCCGATACTCCAAAAGCACACGAGTGGATTCATCTTCAAACCATAGTGGCGCATCCTCTCAAAAGCATGACATAAATCGGCTAAGTGAGATTTATGGACAGCTGATTTAATCACAATATCATCAATGTAAACCTCCATAATCACCCTAATTAGATCATGGAAAATCAAATTCATAGCTTTTTGATAGGTTGCACCCGCATTCTTTAACCCAAAGGTCATCACAATCCACTCAAACAATCCGACAAAGCCAGGACAAATGAAATGTCTTCTTCAGCCATGAAAATCTGATTGTATCCCGCATTGCCATCAAGAAAGCTAATCATTCTATGTCCAGAAGCATCATTTATCAACATATCAGCTATAGGCATTGGGTATTCATCTTTTGGAGTGGCTCTATTCAAATCTCTAAAGTCAATGCAAACTCTAATCTTGCCTGAATCCTTCTTCTCAACAGGCCCAATGTTAGAGACCCACTTCGCATATTGGCATGGATGGATGAATTCTGCTTGCAACAACCTATTGATCTCCTCCTTAATTCGATCATGAATGGCCAAATTGAATTGCCTCGGATGTTGCTTGAAGGGTTTGAATCCATCCTTGATAGAGAGCCGATGTTCAACAAGCTCAAAGCTCAATCCAGGCATTTTAGTGTAATTCCATGCAAAACAATCAAGGTATTCCATGAGAAGCATGATTAATTCAGATTTATAATCGGCTTTCAAGTTTTGATTCACAAACATCAGCCACGGCATAGTGCCATCCCTAATATCAACTTGCTCTAATGGGTCGGCCGACGTAAAACCTTGGCCCAACTTATTGAGCTCATCAAAGTCATCATCGATAGCCTCACAGGCATCGGTCTTTTCAGTCTGATACTATTCAACACAGTGCTTTAACCATTCATCGTTATCCATTGATTACACGATGATATTAAGCCGATTGTTAATCGGCTTATGAGATACAGGAATAAAGCCATGTCTAGTGTAGCTTACAAAATCATATCCTGAAAGATCTCTACCTGACATGCAAGCAAATGTACCGTGCCCCCGATATTGAAGGTATCAGCCATAGCAACATCAGCTGCTGAATCTGCATGGACGATCTCAATAACGTCTCCCACCCATTGGATGAGGTATTGGTGCAAGCTGGACGGCACACACTCGTTAGCATGAATCCAATCATGCCCAAGTATAGCGTTGTAGCTCCCCTTGATGTCAACAACAAAGAAAGTTGTTGCCTAAATCTTGCTCCCGATGGTCAACTCAACGTTAGCAATGCCTCTGGCCAGAATTGGAGCATCCCCACCAACATCTGTGATAGTCATGTTGGTCTTGACTAGCTCCTCATCCTTGTTCCCGAGCTTCTTGTAGAGCAAATATGGCATGATGTTCACAATTGCACCGCTGTCCACCAACATGCTATGAACTAGCACTCCACTGATGTGGCCCTTCAAATGCAATGGCCTGAGATGGTCCACTGGCACTCCTGGCTTCTTGAACGCAGCATCCTCAACTGCAAATACCAACTCTGTTGCTGGTGGCTCTTCTTTATCATGGCTAACCATGTAGTCATTAGAGGATAGATATACCACGTTCATAGGCGCTCGCTCTGGAGTAAGCTCATAGTCAACCATCTCTTCTTCTTGCACTTCTGGATCTTCTATACCCACCAAGTTAGCAATAGTGGTGGCAAAATCCTTCGAGGAGTCTCCAAGATCTCTAGAACCTACAAGAATTGGCACGGACACTTGGGGAAGTGCCTCAGCCGATTCAGAGCTTGTCGGAACAATTTTAGCAGTAAGAACCGGCTTAGCCGACTCTCTAGTCGGCTTAGTCGGCTCTGGGCCAGTTTGGCTAGAGGCAGCAGGGGGAGCTGGCTCAGCCGGCTTCGCACCCGGCCTGGCCAACTCAGCTGGCTTGGCCGGCTCTGTAGTTGGCTGGGCCGGCTTAGGAGCTGCGGCAGCGCCTACGTCGGTCTCTGGGGTAATTTTTTGGTCCTTCTTCGGCGCAACTTGTTCCTCTGTTGTCCCAAGAGCCTGCGCTTCAATTTCCTTGCCCGAGCTCACTGAAGCTTCTGTCTTTGAGTCTTGTCCAACCCTTATGGGCACCACTTGGGCTGAGTATACCTTGGGTCTTTTGGTGGCTTCTCTTTTCTTTCTTCTCCAGCAACCTCCTTGGAATCTTCTTCTTGCTTCTTTGCTAGATTTTGCCCCACAATCACGATCGGTTCATTGTCATTAATGATAGGAGCCGTCATTGATCTGATTGTGATACTAGGCGATGGGGCACTCTTCGGGATAGGCTTTTCAGGAACTTGAATTTTCTTCAGGACATATACTTGCTGCATAGATGCCTTGGTCAACCGGTCTTGATTTACTCTGCTAGAGCTCGATTGATTGTTCAATCAGCTAAAGGCGGAGGGTCTTGAAGAAGTACCAGCAACATCTCCCAACCTTTGGTGAACAGGTATAGGAGCCTGAGGATACGGCACCCATACTCCTTGGGGACCCCACAGCGGCAATGGTGCGACTGGTGGAGCTGGCTAAATTGGTGGTCCCCAATGAGACACTCGAGGACGAGCAACCTGCAAAGGAGGATCTGCTGGTGGAGTCGTAGCCTTTTGCCTTTTATTTCCATCTTCAAGCTTAGGAGGCATAGACTCTCTTTTTTTATCGGCCGATTCCAAGAATTGGCCTTTGGTTTCTTATACTTTGCCATAAGTTGATCAAAAGTACAGAGTGGCTTAACCATGGATTTCTTAATTTTCTGCTCTTTAACCTTCCACACCCCCACCTCCAGATTTTGTGGAACAAAAGTGCGCATAACATGAATATCGGTGGTGACGGAGGGTTCTGGAGGCTGAAAGTCGGCCTGGCAGACTGGGGCAGTCGGCTCAGCCGGCTTGGACCCGGCTTGGCCAGCTAGAGAGGTCGGCTTAGCAGACTCTGCCTGGTTAGGGCAGAACTCGGCCTAGTCAACTGGTGGAGTCGGCCTAGCTGGCCTCTGCAGTGCCACTTGCATCTCGAACCACCTTTGCCTTCTTAATGCCTCCACTGATCCAACAGTGATTGTAAGCTTCTTCTTGCCTTGCCGATCTTTCTCAAGAAATAGTTGTCACCTTGAATTCTTTTGGACATTCGGTGTGACACGCGGTTCACCGATAATGACATTCTTGCCTTGGGCTTTATCGGCTTGCTCAGGTCGGATCAAGATAGCCAGACTTCCTGCATCAATTGTGTTCATGTGTGCAGGAAACGAATTCTAGTTGATCTTCATATCAGTAAGACTCAATCGTCCCTCATTAAGGGCCGATTCGACCTGCCGACGAAAGACATTACAATCATTAGTGGCATGAGAATAAAAATTATGATATTTACAATAAGCTCTTCTCTTAATCTCATCTGCAGAAGGTAAAGTATAATTTGTTCTAATGCATCCGATTTTGAGTAACTCATCAAAAATACAGTCGCATTTAGAAGTGTCAAAAGTAAATTTCACTCCCTCATTCTGATTCTTTTGGATCGGCTTGAGAGAAGGGCAAGTGACATGTTTATTCTCTGCTGGCCACCTAATTTTAGTGGTATTGCACTCCTTACTTTCATCATCCGAACCATCTAAAAAAGCATCAAAAGCATGTTTGTTCGAATGATGCGTTCTATATGATTCACGAGAGTCTTTAAGGCATGATTCCCGAAAAATGGCCATCTCGACAAGGTGATTGAAGCTTGTAAATTGTAAATTCTCTAATTTCTCACAAATTCTAGAATGTAAACCATTAAAGCATATGTCAACAAGGTCTCTTTCAGAAATATTCGAGATAAAAGCACTTGTTTTTGATCTCCCTAGCTCTATTAAAGAAATCTAGGATAGCTTCATCACAAATTTGTTTAACAAGTAGTAAGGTGTGACAATCTAGTTTCTTAAGTTCCAATATAAAAATGACTATGAAACATTTCTTCTAACTAAGCCCAAGAACTATTTGACAATGGTGGTAAAGAAGTGAACCATGAAAAAGCAGTACTGGTTAGAGATAAAGGGAAGTTGTGAATTTTCATATAATCATGAGCACTAGCTTCCCCTAATTGAGCAAGGTACATACTAACATGTTCCATAGTAGTTTTGTTACCAATACCATTAAACTTTTGAAAGTCAGGTACCTTCCAACCCTTAGGATTTCTCATGTAGTCAATGGTTGCAGGGTACGACTTGGTGTACATATTTTTAGCGGTTTTAAGGTGTACACCTAGACTTTCCTCAAGAGAATTGGTGAAATCTTCCCTAAACCGATTTAACACATCATTGAAATCGTTAGAGGGAGAAGGATTCTGCATGTTCTCGAGCATGGGATTCCTGCTAGGAGACTTTGTTGGGTTTGGTAAAATGTTGTTACCCTCCAAAGCTCTTGACGCCCTATAATCGGTTCGCAAGCGACCCGATTGTTGAGCACCACCTGCTGCATTTGTACCAAAGTGACCGGTTCCACTAAATGGAGCCGATGTTAACTTATTAGCACCAACAACAGATAACTAATTTTGAAAAGAACCTTGAGGCATGCCAAATTCAGGTTTTTGTAAGACACTCAATTGATCCGAATCGTTTGTCTTACCCTCTAATCTATCTATTCTAGCCTCTAAAATCCCATGAGAATGTTGTATAGTTTGTGTAATTGTAGTGTTTTGATCTAACAACATCTTAGAAATTTCAGCTTGCGATACTGGAGCATCATCATGTTTAGGGGGACCATCAGGGTTTACCTCATTTGATGATGAAGTTCCCAATATATCAGCAACGCTTGGCTCCTTGAACTGCAACACCTTCTCATGGTGATCTTTAGAACACTCTTGCAAAAAGGCCTTCATAAGCTCGCTGATCTTAGCGTCCAATTGTGCCTTCAATTCTGGGGAAAGCTCCTCCGTAAACGTGGGGTTGATGATGTTGCCGCTATGGACTTCACTCGAGTTCTTCGTTGCATCACCATCTGATCCCATGTTGCCGGTTGATGAAAACTCTAGCTTTCGCCTCGGTCCGTGCCAACACACCAGCGGGCTTTGGGTGCCCAAAGAGGTTGTCTCCACAACCTGCAATGCAGCAACAACGCAGCGTAACTGGCCAAATCGATCTAGAGACCGATAGGGCTAATGTGTAGCTCGTTGATGGCTGAAAGTGCAGTGCTCCTGAACCACCTTCGGAAGGATCCGTCAGGAGGAAGCACGTGGAGGATCTCTTAGGACCAGCAAGGCTACCTAAGATGGCAATGAATCTCATGGAGAGAAACACCCGACGGCTGATAGAGGGGTTGAGGAGAGAGAATTAGGGTAAAAGGGGAGTTTTTTTGTATTTGTGTTTGACGATTGATAGATGGGATCAATCAGCCATGATCCTCTCATATATATTGACAGAGGTGGTCTTATCCCCGTGGGAAACAACTATCGTATTCTCCAAGTTTCCCATGACAAAAACTTGCCAATACCCAATATAGGATCAAATCGGCTCGGACTCACAGATAAGCCGCTAGCCGGCTATGAGACCCGGCTTAGCCGG
>JAENPR010002898.1:0-35581 GCA_018135685.1 Themeda triandra | reverse complement strand
GGACGTTTGCAATCGTAAGTGAACATCGGACGCGACCATACGAATAGATATCGCCGACCGAGCCGTACTCTACGGCCTAGCGCTGTCGCCCTAATAGGTGTGGGCCGTGACCAATGGACGTTTGCAATCGTAAGTGAACATCGGACGCGACCATACATAGCGGCGCCCCTACACCTACCCGTGTGGTCCACACATGCCATATTTTCCGCATAAAACGTCGTTTTGGGCTTGTAGGTACTTTTGCATAGCCAAGCCATAGTAATTTTTGCACGTTGCCAAACCATGGTAAATTTCCACGGATGGAGTTTCCCTACTAGTGCGAGTACGAACCATTTTTACATTTTTATGTGGTGGGGCCCTCGATTTTTTTGTCATCCGGTTCCTTCGGTCACGACGAATAGATATCGGCTCGGCGAGCCGTACTCTACGGCCTAGCGCTCGTCGCCCTAATAGGTGTGGAACGTGACCAATGGACATTTGCAATCGTAAGTGAACATCGGACGTGACCATACATAGCGGCGCCCTACACCTACCCGTGTGGTCCACACATGCCATATTTTCCGCATAAAACGTCGTTTTGGGCTTGTAGGTACTTTTGCATAGCCAAGCCATAGTATTTTTGCGAGTTGCCAAACCATGGTAAATTTCCACGACGAATAGATATCGGCCGACCGAGCCGTACTCTACGGCCTAGCGCTCGTCGCCCTAATAGGTGTGGGTCGTGACCAATGGACGTTTGCAATCATAAGTGAACATCGGACGCGACCATACATAGCGGCGCCCCTACACCTACCCGTGTGGTCCACACATGCCATATTTTCCGCATAAAACGTCGTTTTGGGCTTGTAGGTACTTTTGCATAGCCAAGCCATAGTAATTTTTGCACGTTGCCAAACCATGGTAAATTTCCACGGATGGAGTTTCCCTACTAGTGCGAGTACGAACCATTTTTACATTTTTATGTGGTGGGGCCCTCGATTTTTTTGTCATCGGTTCCTTCGGTCACGACGAATAGATATCGGCTCGGCCGAGCCGTACTCTACGGCCTAGCGCTCGTCGCCCTAATAGGTGTGGGCCGTGACCAATGGACGTTTGCAATCGTAAGTGAACATCGGACGCGACCATACATAGCGCGCCCCTACACCTACCCGTGTGGTCCACACATGCCATATTTTCCGCATAAAACGTCGTTTTGGGCTTGTAGGTACTTTTGCATAGCCAAGCCATAGTAATTTTTGCACGTTGCCAAACCATGGTAAATTTCCACGGATGGAGTTTCCCTACTAGTGCGAGTACGAACCATTTTTACATTTTTATGTGGTGGGGCCCTCGATTTTTGTCATCCGGTTCCTTCGGTCACGACGAATAGATATCGGCTCGGCCGAGCCGTACTCTACGGCCTAGCGCTCGTCGCCCTAATAGGTGTGGGCCGTGACCAATGGACGTTTGCAATCGTAAGTGAACATCGGACGCGACCATACATAGCGGCGCCCTACACCTACCCGTGTGGTCCACACATGCCATATTTTCCGCATAAAACGTCGTTTTGGGCTTGTAGGTACTTTTGCATAGCCAAGCCATAGTAATTTTTGCACGTTGCCAAACCATGGTAAATTTCCACGGATGGAGTTTCCCTACTAGTGCGAGTACGAACCATTTTTACATTTTTATGTGGTGGGGCCCTCGATTTTTTTGTCATCCGGTTCCTTCGGTCACGACGAATAGATATCGGCCGAGCCGTACTCTACGGCCTAGCGCTCGTCGCCCTAATAGGTGTGGGCCGTGACCAATGGACGTTTGCAATCGTAAGTGAACATCGGACGCGACCATACATAGCGGCGCCCCTACACCTACCCGTGTGGTCCACACATGCCATATTTTCCGCATAAAACGTCGTTTTGGGCTTGTAGGTACTTTTGCATAGCCAAGCCATAGTAATTTTGCACGTTGCCAAACCATGGTAAATTTCCACGGATGGAGTTTCCCTACTAGTGCGAGTACGAACCATTTTTACATTTTTATGTGGTGGGGCCCTCGATTTTTTGTCATCTGGTTCCTTCGGTCACGACGAATAGATATCGGCTCGACCGAGCCGTACTCTACGGCCTAGCGCTCGTCGCCCTAATAGGTGTGGGCCGTGACCAATGGACGTTTGCAATCGTAAGTGAACATCGGACGCGACCATACATAGCGGCGCCCCTACACCTACCCGTGTGGTCCACACATGCCATATTTTCCGCATAAAACGTCGTTTTGGGCTTGTAGGTACTTTTGCATAGCCAAGCCATAGTAATTTTGCACGCTGCCAAACCATGGTAAATTTCCACGACGAATAGATATCAGCTCGACCGAGCCGTACTCTACGGCCTAGCGCTCGTCGCCCTAATAGGTGTGGGCCGTGACCAATGGACGTTTGCAATCGTAAGTGAACATCGGACGCGACCATACATAGCGGCGCCCCTACACCTACCCGTGTGGTCCACACATGCCATATTTTCCGCATAAAACGTCGTTTTGGGCTTGTAGGTACTTTTGCATAGCCAAGCCATAGTAATTTTGCACGTTGCCAAACCATGGTAAATTTCCACGGATGGAGTTTCCCTACTAGTGCGAGTACGAACCATTTTTACATTTTTATGTGGTGGGGCCCTCGATTTTTTTGTCATCGGTTCCTTCGGTCACGACGAATAGATATCGGCTCGGCCGAGCCGTACTCTACGGCCTAGCGCTCGTCGCCCTAATAGGTGTGGGCCGTGACCAATGGACGTTTGCAATCGTAAGTGAACATCGGACGCGACCATACATAGCGGCGCCCTACACCTACCCGTGTGGTCCACACATGCCATATTTTCCGCATAAAACGTCGTTTTGGGCTTGTAGGTACTTTTGCATAGCCAAGCCATAGTAATTTTTGCACGTTGCCAAACCATGGTAAATTTCCACGATGGAGTTTCCCTACTAGTGCGAGTACGAACCATTTTTACATTTTTATGTGGTGGGGCCCTCGATTTTTTTGTCATCCGGTTCCTTCGGTCACGACGAATAGATATCGGCTCGACCGAGCCGTACTCTACGGCCTAGCGCTCGTCGCCCTAATAGGTGTGGGCCGTGACCAATGGACGTTTGCAATCGTAAGTGAACATCGGACGCGACCATACATAGCGGCGCCCCTACACCTACCCGTGTGGTCCACACATGCCATATTTTCCGCATAAAACGTCGTTTTGGGCTTGTAGGTACTTTTGCATAGCCAAGCCATAGTAATTTTTGCACGTTGCCAAACCATGGTAAATTTCCACGGATGGAGTTTCCCTACTAGTGCGAGTACGAACCATTTTTACATTTTTATGTGGTGGGGCCCTCGATTTTTGTCATCGGTTCCTTCGGTCACGACGAATAGATATCAGCTCGACCGAGCCGTACTCTACGGCCTAGCGCTCGTCGCCCTAATAGGTGTGGGCCGTGACCAATGGACGTTTGCAATCGTAAGTGAACATCGGACGCGACCATACATAGCGGCGCCCCTACACCTACCCGTGTGGTCCACACATGCCATATTTTCCGCATAAAACGTCGTTTTGGGCTTGTAGGTACTTTTGCATAGCCAAGCCATAGTAATTTTTGCACGTTGCCAAACCAGCTCGACCGAGCCGTACTCTACGGCCTAGCGCTCGTCGCCCTAATAGGTGTAGGCCGTGACCAATGGACGTTTGCAATCGTAAGTGAACATCGGACGCGACCATACATAGCGGCGCCCTACACCTACCCGTGTGGTCCACACATGCCATATTTTCCGCATAAAACGTCGTTTTGGGCTTGTAGGTACTTTTGCATAGCCAAGCCATAGTAATTTTTGCACGTTGCCAAACCATGGTAAATTTCCACGGATGGAGTTTCCCTACTAGTGCGAGTACGAACCATTTTTACATTTTTATGTGGTGGGGCCCTCGATTTTTTTGTCATCCGGTTCCTTCGGTCACGACGAATAGATATCGCTCGACCGAGCCGTACTCTACGGCCTAGCGCTCGTCGCCCTAATAGGTGTGGGCCGTGACCAATGGACGTTTGCAATCGTAAGTGAACATCGGACGCGACCATACATAGCGGCGCCCTACACCTACCCGTGTGGTCCACACATGCCATATTTTCCGCATAAAACGTCGTTTTGGGCTTGTAGGTACTTTTGCATAGCCAAGCCATAGTAATTTTTGCACGTTGCCAAACCATGGTAAATTTCCACGGATGGAGTTTCCCTACTAGTGCGAGTACGAACCATTTTTACATTTTTATGTGGTGGGGCCCTCGATTTTTGTCATCCGGTTCCTTCGGTCACGACGAATAGATATCGGCTCGGCCGAGCCGTACTCTACGGCCTAGCGCTCGTCGCCCTAATAGGTGTGGGCCGTGACCAATGGACGTTTGCAATCGTAAGTGAACATCGGACGCGACCATACATAGCGGCGCCCTACACCTACCCGTGTGGTCCACACATGCCATATTTTCCGCATAAAACGTCGTTTTGGGCTTGTAGGTACTTTTGCATAGCCAAGCCATAGTAATTTTTGCACGTTGCCAAACCATGGTAAATTTCCACGGACGAATAGAGTATCCCTCGACTCGAGCCGTACTCTACGGCCTAGCGCTCGTCGCCCTAATAGGTGTAGGCCGTGACCAATGGACGTTTGCAATCGTAAGTGAACATCGGACGCAACCATACATAGCGGCGCCCTACACCTACCCGTGTGGTCCACACATGCCATATTTTCCGCATAAAACGTCGTTTTGGGCTTGTAGGTACTTTTGCATAGCCAAGCCATAGTAATTTTGCACGTTGCCAAACCATGGTAAATTTCCACGGATGGAGTTTCCCTACTAGTGCGAGTACGAACCATTTTTACATTTTTATGTGGTGGGGCCCTCGATTTTTGTCATCCGGTTCCTTCGGTCACGACGAATAGATATCGGCTCGGCCGAGCCGTACTCTACGGCCTAGCGCTCGTCGCCCTAATAGGTGTGGGCCGTGACCAATGGACGTTTGCAATCGTAAGTGAACATCGGACGCGACCATACATAGCGGCGCCCCTACACCTACCCGTGTGGTCCACACATGCCATATTTTCCGCATAAAACGTCGTTTTGGGCTTGTAGGTACTTTTGCATAGCCAAGCCATAGTAATTTTGCACGTTGCCAAACCATGGTAAATTTCCACGGATGGAGTTTCCCTACTAGTGCGAGTACGAACCATTTTTACATTTTTATGTGGTGGGGCCCTCGATTTTTTTGTCATCCGGTTCCTTCGGTCACGACGAATAGATATCGGCTCGGCCGAGCCGTACTCTACGGCCTAGCGCTCGTCGCCCTAATAGGTGTGGGCCGTGACCAATGGACGTTTGCAATCGTAAGTGAACATCGGACGCGACCATACATAGCGGCGCCCTACACCTACCCGTGTGGTCCACACATGCCATATTTTCCGCATAAAACGTCGTTTTGGGCTTGTAGGTACTTTTGCATAGCCAAGCCATAGTAATTTTTGCACGTTGCCAAACCATGGTAAATTTCCACGGATGGAGTTTCCCTACTAGTGCGAGTACGAACCATTTTTACATTTTTATGTGGTGGGGCCCTCGATTTTTTGTCATCGGTTCCTTCGGTCACGACGAATAGATATCGGCTCGGCCGAGCCGTACTCTACGACCTAGCGCTCGTCGCCCTAATAGGTGTGGGCCGTGACCAATGGACGTTTGCAATCGTAAGTGAACATCGGACGCGACCATACATAGCGGCGCCCCTACACCTACCCGTGTGGTCCACACATGCCATATTTTCCGCATAAAACGTCGTTTTGGGCTTGTAGGTACTTTTGCATAGCCAAGCCATAGTATTTTTGCACGCTGCCAAACCATGGTAAATTTCCACGACGAATAGATGTGTGGGCCGTGACCAATGGACGTTTGCAATCATAAGTGAACATCGGACGCGACCATACATAGCGGCGCCCCTACACCTACCCGTGTGGTCCACACATGCCATATTTTCCGCATAAAACGTCGTTTTGGGCTTGTAGGTACTTTTGCATAGCCAAGCCATAGTAATTTTTGCACGTTGCCAAACCATGGTAAATTTCCACGGATGGAGTTTCCCTACTAGTGCGAGTACGAACCATTTTTACATTTTTATGTGGTGGGGCCCTCGATTTTTTTGTCATCCGGTTCCTTCGGTCACGACGAATAGATATCGGCTCGGCCGAGCCGTACTCTACGGCCTAGCGCTCGTCGCCTAATAGGTGTGGGCCGTGACCAATGGACGTTTGCAATCGTAAGTGAACATCGGACGCGACCATACATAGCGGCGCCCTACACCTACCCGTGTGGTCCACACATGCCATATTTTCCGCATAAAACGTCGTTTTGGGCTTGTAGGTACTTTTGCATAGCCAAGCCATAGTAATTTTTGCACGTTGCCAAACCATGGTAAATTTCCACGGATGGAGTTTCCCTACTAGTGCGAGTACGAACCATTTTTACATTTTTATGTGGTGGGGCCCTCGATTTTTTTGTCATCTGGTTCCTTCGGTCATGACGAATAGATATCATCTCGACCGAGCCGTACTCTACGGCCTAGCGCTCGTCGCCCTAATAGGTGTGGAACGTGACCAATGGACGTTTGCAATCGTAAGTGAACATCGGACGTGACCATACATAGCAGTACCCTACACCTACCCGTGTGGTCCACACATGCCATATTTTCCGCATAAAACGTCGTTTTGGGCTTGTAGGTACTTTTGCATAGCCAAGCCATAGTATTTTTGCACGCTGCCAAACCATGGTAAATTTCCACGACGAATAGATATCATCTCGACCGAGCCGTACTCTACGGCCTAGCGCTCGTCGCCCTAATAGGTGTGGGCCGTGACCAATGGACGTTTTCAATCATGTGTGAACATCGGACGCGACCATACATAGCGGCGCCCCTACACCTACCCGTGTGGTCCACACATGCCATATTTTCCGCATAAAACGTCGTTTTGGGCTTGTAGGTACTTTTGCATAGCCAAGCCATAGTAATTTTGCACGCTGCCAAACCATGGTAAATTTCCACGGATGGAGTTTCCCTACTAGTGCGAGTACGAACCATTTTTACATTTTTATGTGGTGGGGCCCTCGATTTTTTTGTCATCGGTTCCTTCGGTCACGACGAATAGATATCGGCTCGGCCGAGCCGTACTCTACGGCCTAGCGCTCGTCGCCCTAATAGGTGTGGGCCGTGACCAATGGACGTTTGCAATCGTAAGTGAACATCGGACGCGACCATACATAGCGGCGCCCTACACCTACCCGTGTGGTCCACACATGCCATATTTTCCGCATAAAACGTCGTTTTGGGCTTGTAGGTACTTTTGCATAGCCAAGCCATAGTAATTTTGCACGTTGCCAAACCATGGTAAATTTCCACGGATGGAGTTTCCCTACTAGTGCGAGTACGAACCATTTTTACATTTTTATGTGGTGGGGCCCTCGATTTTTTTGTCATCGGTTCCTTCGGTCACGACGAATAGATATCGGCTCGGCCGAGCCGTACTCTACGGCCTAGCGCTCGTCGCCCTAATAGGTGTGGGCCGTGACCAATGGACGTTTGCAATCGTAAGTGAACATCGGACGCGACCATACATAGCGGCGCCCTACACCTACCCGTGTGGTCCACACATGCCATATTTTCCGCATAAAACGTCGTTTTGGGCTTGTAGGTACTTTTGCATAGCCAAGCCATAGTAATTTTGCACGTTGCCAAACCATGGTAAATTTCCACGGATGGAGTTTCCCTACTAGTGCGAGTACGAACCATTTTTACATTTTTATGTGGTGGGGCCCTCGATTTTTTTGTCATCGGTTCCTTCGGTCACGACGAATAGATATCTCGGCCGAGCCGTACTCTGGCCTAGCGCTCGTCGCCCTAATAGGTGTGGGCCGTGACCAATGGACGTTTGCAATCGTAAGTGAACATCGGACGCGACCATACATAGCGGCGCCCCTACACCTACCCGTGTGGTCCACACATGCCATATTTTCCGCATAAAACGTCGTTTTGGGCTTGTAGGTACTTTTGCATAGCCAAGCCATAGTAATTTTGCACGCCGAACCAAACCATGGTAAATTTCCACGACGAATAGATATCGCTCGAAGCCGTACTCTACGGCCTAGCGCTCGTCGCCCTAATAGGTGTGGGCCGTGACCAATGGACGTTTGCAATCGTAAGTGAACATCGGACGCGACCATACGCGCCCTACACCTACCCGTGTGGTCCACACATGCCATATTTTCCGCATAAAACGTCGTTTTGGGCTTGTAGGTACTTTTGCATAGCCAAGCCATAGTAATTTTGCACGTTGCCAAACCATGGTAAATTTCCACGGATGGAGTTTCCCTACTAGTGCGAGTACGAACCATTTTTACATTTTTATGTGGTGGGGCCCTCGATTTTTTTGTCATCGGTTCCTTCGGTCACGACGAATAGATATCGGCTCGGCCGAGCCGTACTCTACGGCCTAGCGCTCGTCGCCCTAATAGGTGTGGGCCGTGACCAATGGACGTTTGCAATCGTAAGTGAACATCGGACGCGACCATACATAGCGGCGCCCTACACCTACCCGTGTGGTCCACACATGCCATATTTTCCGCATAAAACGTCGTTTTGGGCTTGTAGGTACTTTTGCATAGCCAAGCCATAGTAATTTTTGCACGTTGCCAAACCATGGTAAATTTCCACGGATGGAGTTTCCCTACTAGTGCGAGTACGAACCATTTTTACATTTTTATGTGGTGGGGCCCTCGATTTTTGTCATCGGTTCCTTCGGTCACGACGAATAGATATCGGCTCGGCCGGTACTCTACGGCCTAGCGCTCGTCGCCCTAATAGGTGTGGGCCGTGACCAATGGACGTTTGCAATCGTAAGTGAACATCGGACGCGACCATACATAGCGGCGCCCCTACACCTACCCGTGTGGTCCACACATGCCATATTTTCCGCATAAAACGTCGTTTTGGGCTTGTAGGTACTTTTGCATAGCCAAGCCATAGTAATTTTTGCACGTTGCCAAACCATGGTAAATTTCCACGGATGGAGTTTCCCTACTAGTGCGAGTACGAACCATTTTTACATTTTTATGTGGTGGGGCCCTCGATTTTTGTCATCGGTTCCTTCGGTCACGACGAATAGATATCGGCTCGGAGAGCCGTACGGCCTAGCGCTCGTCGCCCTAATAGGTGTGGGCCGTGACCAATGGACGTTTGCAATCGTAAGTGAACATCGGACGTGACCATACATAGCGGCGCCCCTACACCTACCCGTGTGGTCCACACATGCCATATTTTCCGCATAAAACGTCGTTTTGGGCTTGTAGGTACTTTTGCATAGCCAAGCCATAGTAATTTTTGCACGTTGCCAAACCATGGTAAATTTCCATGGATGGATAGGTGGGGTCGTGACCAATGGACGTTTGCAATCGTAAGTGAACATCGGACGCGACCATACATAGCGGTGCCCCTACACCTACCCGTGTGGTCCACACATGCCATATTTTCCGCATAAAACGTCGTTTTGGGCTTGTAGGTACTTTTGCATAGCCAAGCCATAGTAATTTTGCACGCTGCCAAACCATGGTAAATTTCCACGGATGGAGTTTCCCTACTAGTGCGAGTACGAACCATTTTTACATTTTTATGTGGTGGGGCCCTCGATTTTTTTGTCATCCGGTTCCTTCGGTCACGACGAATAGATATCGCTCGGCCGGCCGTACTCTGGCCTAGCGCTCGTCGCCCTAATAGGTGTGGCCGTGACCAATGGACGTTTGCAATCGTAAGTGAACATCGGACGCGACCATACATAGCGGCGCCTACACCTACCCGTGTGGTCCACACATGCCATATTTTCCGCATAAAACGTCGTTTTGGGCTTGTAGGTACTTTTGCATAGCCAAGCCATAGTAATTTTGCACGTTGCCAAACCATGGTAAATTTCCACGGATGGAGTTTCCCTACTAGTGCGAGTACGAACCATTTTTACATTTTTATGTGGTGGGGCCCTCGATTTTTTGTCATCGGTTCCTTCGGTCACGAATAGATATCGGCTCGGCCAAGCCGTACTCTAGCCTCGCTCGCCCTAATAGGTGTGGGCCGTGACCAATGGACGTTTGCAATCGTAAGTGAACATCGGACGCGACCATACATAGCGGCGCCTACACCTACCCGTGTGGTCCACACATGCCATATTTTCCGCATAAAACGTCGTTTTGGGCTTGTAGGTACTTTTGCATAGCCAAGCCATAGTAATTTTGCACGTTGCCAAACCATGATGGAATTTCCACGAATACATATGGGGCCCTCGATTTTTGCCGGTCGGTCACGCCATGGACATGACCTAGGCTTCGCCTAATAGGCCGTGACCGGACGCGACCATACATAGCGGCGCCCTACACCTACCGTGTGGTCCACACATGCCATATTTTCCGCATAAAACGTCGTTTTGGGCTTGTAGGTACTTTTGCATAGCCAAGCCATAGTAATTTTGCACGTTGCCAAACCATGGTAAATTTCCACGGATGGAGTTTCCCTACTAGTGCGAGTACGAACCATTTTTACATTTTTATGTGGTGGGGCCCTCGATTTTTTGTCATCGGTTCCTTCGGTCACGACGAATAGATATCGCTCGGCCGAGCCGTACTCTACGGCCTAGCGCTCGTCGCCCTAATAGGTGTGGGCCGTGACCAATGGACGTTTGCAATCGTAAGTGAACATCGGACGCGACCATACATAGCGGCGCCCCTACACCTACCCGTGTGGTCCACACATGCCATATTTTCCGCATAAAACGTCGTTTTGGGCTTGTAGGTACTTTTGCATAGCCAAGCCATAGTAATTTTTACGTTGCCAAACCATGGTAAATTTCCACGGATGGAGTTTCCCTACTAGTGCGAGTACGAACCATTTTTACATTTTTATGTGGTGGGGCCCTCGATTTTTGTCATCGGTTCCTTTCACGACGAATAGATATCGGCTCGGCCGAAGCCGTACTACGGCCTAGCGCTCGTCGCCCTAATAGGTGTGGGCCGTGACCAATGGACGTTTGCAATCGTAAGTGAACATCGGACGCGACCATACATAGCGGCGCCCTACACCTACCCGTGTGGTCCACACATGCCATATTTTCCGCATAAAACGTCGTTTTGGGCTTGTAGGTACTTTTGCATAGCCAAGCCATAGTAATTTTTGCACGCCAAACCATGGTAAATTTCATGACGGAAATATCGCTCGGCCGGCCGTACTCACGCCTAGCGCTCGTCGCCCTAATAGGTGTGGGCCGTGACCAATGGACGTTTGCAATCGTAAGTGAACATCGGACGCGACCATACATAGCGGCGCCCTACACCTACCCGTGTGGTCCACACATGCCATATTTTCCGCATAAAACGTCGTTTGGGCTTGTAGGTACTTTTGCATAGCCAAGCCATAGTAATTTTGCACGTTGCCAAACCATGGTAAATTTCCACGGATGGAGTTTCCCTACTAGTGCGTAGAACCATTTTTACATTTTTATGTGGGGGGCCCTCGATTTTTGTCAATCGGTTACCATGGTTTGGCAACGTGCAAAATTACTATGGCTTGGCTATGCAAAAGTACCTACAAGCCCAAAACGACGTTTTATGCGGAAAATATGGCATGTGTGGACCACACGGGTAGGTGTAGGGCGCCGCTATGTATGGTCGCGTCCGATGTTCACTTACGATTGCAAACGTCCATTGGTCACGGCCCACACCTATTAGGGCGACGAGCGCTAGGCCGTAGAGTACGGCTCGGTCGGCCGATATCTATTCGTCGTGACCGAAGGAACCGGATGACAAAAAAATCGAGGGCCCCACCACATAAAAATGTAAAAATGGTTCGTACTCGCACTAGTAGGGAAACTCCATCCGTGGAAATTTACCATGGTTTGGCAACGTGCAAAATTACTATGGCTTGGCTATGCAAAAGTACCTACAAGCCCAAAACGACGTTTTATGCGGAAAATATGGCATGTGTGGACCACACGGGTAGGTGTAGGGCGCCGCTATGTATGGTCGCGTCCGATGTTCACTTACGATTGCAAACGTCCATTGGTCACGGCCCACACCTATTAGGGCGACGAGCGCTAGGCCGTAGAGTACGGCTCGGTCGAGCGATATCTATTCGTCGTGACCGAAGGAACCGGATGACAAAAATCGAGGGCCCCACCACATAAAAATGTAAAAATGGTTCGTACTCGCACTAGTAGGGAAACTCCATCCGTGGAAATTTACCATGGTTTGGCAACGTGCAAAATTACTATGGCTTGGCTATGCAAAAGTACCTACAAGCCCAAAACGACGTTTTATGCGGAAAATATGGCATGTGTGGACCACACGGGTAGGTGTAGGGCGCCGCTATGTATGGTCGCGTCCGATGTTCACTTACGATTGCAAACGTCCATTGGTCACGGCCCACACCTATTAGGCGACGAGCGCTAGGCCGTAGAGTACGGCTCGGTCGGCCGATATCTATTCGTCGTGACCGAAGGAACCGGATGACAAAAAATCGAGGGCCCCACCACATAAAAATGTAAAAATGGTTCGTACTCGCACTAGTAGGGAACTCCATCCGTGGAAATTTACCATGGTTTGGCAACGTGCAAAATTACTATGGCTTGGCTATGCAAAAGTACCTACAAGCCCAAAACGACGTTTTATGCGGAAAATATGGCATGTGTGGACCACACGGGTAGGTGTAGGGGCGCCGCTATGTATGGTCACGTCTGATGTTCACTTACGATTGCAAACGTCCATTGGTCACGGCCCACACCTATTAGGCGACGAGCGCTAGGCCGTAGAGTACGGCTCGGTCGGCGATATCTATTCGTCGTGACCGAAGGAACCGGATGAAAAAAATCGAGGGCCCCACCACATAAAAATGTAAAAATGGTTCGTACTCGCACTAGTAGGGAAACTCCATCCGTGGAAATTTACCATGGTTTGGCAACGTGCAAAAATTACTATGGCTTGGCTATGCAAAAGTACCTACAAGCCCAAAACGACGTTTTATGCGGAAAATATGGCATGTGTGGACCACACGGGTAGGTGTAGGGCGCCGCTATGTATGGTCGCGTCCGATGTTCACTTACGATTGCAAACGTCCATTGGTCACGGCCCACACCTATTAGGGCGACGAGCGCTAGGCCGTAGAGTACGGCTCGGTCGGCGATATCTATTCGTCGTGACCGAAGGAACCGGATGACAAAAAAATCGAGGGCCCCACCACATAAAAATGTAAAAATGGTTCGTACTCGCACTAGTAGGGAAACTCCATCCGTGGAAATTTACCATGGTTTGGCAACGTGCAAAAATTACTATGGCTTGGCTATGCAAAAGTACCTACAAGCCCAAAACGACGTTTTATGCGGAAAATATGGCATGTGTGGACCACACGGGTAGGTGTAGGGCGCCGCTATGTATGGTCGCGTCCGATGTTCACTTACGATTGCAAACGTCCATTGGTCACGGCCCACACCTATTAGGGCGACGAGCGCTAGGCCGTAGAGTACGGCTCGGTCGAGCGATATCTATTCGTCGTGACCGAAGGAACCGGATGACAAAAAAATCGAGGGCCCCACCACATAAAAATGTAAAAATGGTTCGTACTCGCACTAGTAGGGAAACTCCATCCGTGGAAATTTACCATGGTTTGGCAACGTGCAAAATTACTATGGCTTGGCTATGCAAAAGTACCTACAAGCCCAAAACGACGTTTTATGCGGAAAATATGGCATGTGTGGACCACACGGGTAGGTGTAGGGCGCCGCTATGTATGGTCGCGTCCGATGTTCACTTACGATTGCAAACGTCCATTGGTCACGGCCCACACCTATTAGGGCGACGAGCGCTAGGCCGTAGAGTACGGCTCGGTCGAGCGATATCTATTCGTCGTGACCGAAGGAACCGGATGACAAAAAAATCGAGGGCCCCACCACATAAAAATGTAAAAATGGTTCGTACTCGCACTAGTAGGGAAACTCCATCCGTGGAAATTTACCATGGTTTGGCAACGTGCAAAAATTACTATGGCTTGGCTATGCAAAAGTACCTACAAGCCCAAAACGACGTTTTATGCGGAAAATATGGCATGTGTGGACCACACGGGTAGGTGTAGGGCGCCGCTATGTATGGTCGCGTCCGATGTTCACTTACGATTGCAAACGTCCATTGGTCACGGCCCACACCTATTAGGGCGACGAGCGCTAGGCCGTAGAGTACGGCTCGGTCGGCGATATCTATTCGTCGTGACCGAAGGAACCGGATGACAAAAAAATCGAGGGCCCCACCACATAAAAATGTAAAAATGGTTCGTACTCGCACTAGTAGGGAAACTCCATCCGTGGAAATTTACCATGGTTTGGCAACGTGCAAAAATTACTATGGCTTGGCTATGCAAAAGTACCTACAAGCCCAAAACGACGTTTTATGCGGAAAATATGGCATGTGTGGACCACACGGGTAGGTGTAGGGGCGCCGCTATGTATGGTCGCGTCCGATGTTCACTTACGATTGCAAACGTCCATTGGTCACGGCCCACACCTATTAGGCGACGAGCGCTAGGCCGTAGAGTACGGCTCGGTGATATCTATTCGTCGTGACCGAAGGAACCGGATGACAAAAAAATCGAGGGCCCCACCACATAAAAATGTAAAAATGGTTCGTACTCGCACTAGTAGGGAAACTCCATCCGTGGAAATTTACCATGGTTTGGCAACGTGCAAAAATTACTATGGCTTGGCTATGCAAAAGTACCTACAAGCCCAAAACGACGTTTTATGCGGAAAATATGGCATGTGTGGACCACACGGGTAGGTGTAGGGCGCCGCTATGTATGGTCGCGTCCGATGTTCACTTACGATTGCAAACGTCCATTGGTCACGGCCCACACCTATTAGGGCGACGAGCGCTAGGCCGTAGAGTACGGCTCGGTCGGCGATATCTATTCGTCGTGACCGAAGGAACCGGATGACAAAAAAATCGAGGGCCCCACCACATAAAAATGTAAAAATGGTTCGTACTCGCACTAGTAGGGAAACTCCATCCGTGGAAATTTACCATGGTTTGGCAACGTGCAAAAATTACTATGGCTTGGCTATGCAAAAGTACCTACAAGCCCAAAACGACGTTTTATGCGGAAAATATGGCATGTGTGGACCACACGGGTAGGTGTAGGGCGCCGCTATGTATGGTCGCGTCCGATGTTCACTTACGATTGCAAACGTCCATTGGTCACGGCCCACACCTATTAGGCGACGAGCGCTAGGCCGTAGAGTACGGCTCGGTCGAGCGATATCTATTCGTCGTGACCGAAGGAACCGGATGACAAAAAAATCGAGGGCCCCACCACATAAAAATGTAAAAATGGTTCGTACTCGCACTAGTAGGGAAACTCCATCCGTGGAAATTTACCATGGTTTGGCAACGTGCAAAAATTACTATGGCTTGGCTATGCAAAAGTACCTACAAGCCCAAAACGACGTTTTATGCGGAAAATATGGCATGTGTGGACCACACGGGTAGGTGTAGGGGCGCCGCTATGTATGGTCGCGTCCGATGTTCACTTACGATTGCAAACGTCCATTGGTCACGGCCCACACCTATTAGGGCGACGAGCGCTAGGCCGTAGAGTACGGCTCGGTCGGCGATATCTATTCGTCGTGACCGAAGGAACCGGATGACAAAAAAATCGAGGGCCCCACCACATAAAAATGTAAAAATGGTTCGTACTCGCACTAGTAGGGAAACTCCATCCGTGGAAATTTACCATGGTTTGGCAACGTGCAAAAATTACTATGGCTTGGCTATGCAAAAGTACCTACAAGCCCAAAACGACGTTTTATGCGGAAAATATGGCATGTGTGGACCACACGGGTAGGTGTAGGGCGCCGCTATGTATGGTCGCGTCCGATGTTCACTTACGATTGCAAACGTCCATTGGTCACGGCCCACACCTATTAGGGCGACGAGCGCTAGGCCGTAGAGTACGGCTCGGTCGAGCGATATCTATTCGTCGTGACCGAAGGAACCGGATGACAAAAAAATCGAGGGCCCCACCACATAAAAATGTAAAAATGGTTCGTACTCGCACTAGTAGGGAAACTCCATCCGTGGAAATTTACCATGGTTTGGCAACGTGCAAAAATTACTATGGCTTGGCTATGCAAAAGTACCTACAAGCCCAAAACGACGTTTTATGCGGAAAATATGGCATGTGTGGACCACACGGGTAGGTGTAGGGCGCCGCTATGTATGGTCGCGTCCGATGTTCACTTACGATTGCAAACGTCCATTGGTCACGGCCCACACCTATTAGGGCGACGAGCGCTAGGCCGTAGAGTACGGCTCGGTCGGCGATATCTATTCGTCGTGACCGAAGGAACCGGATGACAAAAAAATCGAGGGCCCCACCACATAAAAATGTAAAAATGGTTCGTACTCGCACTAGTAGGGAAACTCCATCCGTGGAAATTTACCATGGTTTGGCAACGTGCAAAAATTACTATGGCTTGGCTATGCAAAAGTACCTACAAGCCCAAAACGACGTTTTATGCGGAAAATATGGCATGTGTGGACCACACGGGTAGGTGTAGGGCGCCGCTATGTATGGTCGCGTCCGATGTTCACTTACGATTGCAAACGTCCATTGGTCACGGCCCACACCTATTAGGGCGACGAGCGCTAGGCCGTAGAGTACGGCTCGGTCGAGCGATATCTATTCGTCGTGACCGAAGGAACCGGATGACAAAAAAATCGAGGGCCCCACCACATAAAAATGTAAAAATGGTTCGTACTCGCACTAGTAGGGAAACTCCATCCGTGGAAATTTACCATGGTTTGGCAACGTGCAAAAATTACTATGGCTTGGCTATGCAAAAGTACCTACAAGCCCAAAACGACGTTTTATGCGGAAAATATGGCATGTGTGGACCACACGGGTAGGTGTAGGGCGCCGCTATGTATGGTCGCGTCCGATGTTCACTTACGATTGCAAACGTCCATTGGTCACGGCCCACACCTATTAGGGCGACGAGCGCTAGGCCGTAGAGTACGGCTCGGTCGGCGATATCTATTCGTCGTGACCGAAGGAACCGGATGACAAAAAAATCGAGGGCCCCACCACATAAAAATGTAAAAATGGTTCGTACTCGCACTAGTAGGGAAACTCCATCCGTGGAAATTTACCATGGTTTGGCAACGTGCAAAAATTACTATGGCTTGGCTATGCAAAAGTACCTACAAGCCCAAAACGACGTTTTATGCGGAAAATATGGCATGTGTGGACCACACGGGTAGGTGTAGGGCGCCGCTATGTATGGTCGCGTCCGATGTTCACTTACGATTGCAAACGTCCATTGGTCACGGCCCACACCTATTAGGGCGACGAGCGCTAGGCCGTAGAGTACGGCTCGGTCGAGCGATATCTATTCGTCGTGACCGAAGGAACCGGATGACAAAAAAATCGAGGGCCCCACCACATAAAAATGTAAAAATGGTTCGTACTCGCACTAGTAGGGAAACTCCATCCGTGGAAATTTACCATGGTTTGGCAACGTGCAAAAATTACTATGGCTTGGCTATGCAAAAGTACCTACAAGCCCAAAACGACGTTTTATGCGGAAAATATGGCATGTGTGGACCACACGGGTAGGTGTAGGGCGCCGCTATGTATGGTCGCGTCCGATGTTCACTTACGATTGCAAACGTCCATTGGTCACGGCCCACACCTATTAGGGCGACGAGCGCTAGGCCGTAGAGTACGGCTCGGTCGGCGATATCTATTCGTCGTGACCGAAGGAACCGGATGACAAAAAAATCGAGGGCCCCACCACATAAAAATGTAAAAATGGTTCGTACTCGCACTAGTAGGGAAACTCCATCCGTGGAAATTTACCATGGTTTGGCAACGTGCAAAAATTACTATGGCTTGGCTATGCAAAAGTACCTACAAGCCCAAAACGACGTTTTATGCGGAAAATATGGCATGTGTGGACCACACGGGTAGGTGTAGGGCGCCGCTATGTATGGTCGCGTCCGATGTTCACTTACGATTGCAAACGTCCATTGGTCACGGCCCACACCTATTAGGGCGACGAGCGCTAGGCCGTAGAGTACGGCTCGGTCGGCGATATCTATTCGTCGTGACCGAAGGAACCGGATGACAAAAAAATCGAGGGCCCCACCACATAAAAATGTAAAAATGGTTCGTACTCGCACTAGTAGGGAAACTCCATCCGTGGAAATTTACCATGGTTTGGCAACGTGCAAAAATTACTATGGCTTGGCTATGCAAAAGTACCTACAAGCCCAAAACGACGTTTTATGCGGAAAATATGGCATGTGTGGACCACACGGGTAGGTGTAGGGCGCCGCTATGTATGGTCGCGTCCGATGTTCACTTACGATTGCAAACGTCCATTGGTCACGGCCCACACCTATTAGGGCGACGAGCGCTAGGCCGTAGAGTACGGCTCGGTCGGCGATATCTATTCGTCGTGACCGAAGGAACCGGATGACAAAAAAATCGAGGGCCCCACCACATAAAAATGTAAAAATGGTTCGTACTCGCACTAGTAGGGAAACTCCATCCGTGGAAATTTACCATGGTTTGGCAACGTGCAAAAATTACTATGGCTTGGCTATGCAAAAGTACCTACAAGCCCAAAACGACGTTTTATGCGGAAAATATGGCATGTGTGGACCACACGGGTAGGTGTAGGGCGCCGCTATGTATGGTCGCGTCCGATGTTCACTTACGATTGCAAACGTCCATTGGTCACGGCCCACACCTATTAGGGCGACGAGCGCTAGGCCGTAGAGTACGGCTCGGTCGGCGATATCTATTCGTCGTGACCGAAGGAACCGGATGACAAAAAAATCGAGGGCCCCACCACATAAAAATGTAAAAATGGTTCGTACTCGCACTAGTAGGGAAACTCCATCCGTGGAAATTTACCATGGTTTGGCAACGTGCAAAAATTACTATGGCTTGGCTATGCAAAAGTACCTACAAGCCCAAAACGACGTTTTATGCGGAAAATATGGCATGTGTGGACCACACGGGTAGGTGTAGGGCGCCGCTATGTATGGTCGCGTCCGATGTTCACTTACGATTGCAAACGTCCATTGGTCACGGCCCACACCTATTAGGGCGACGAGCGCTAGGCCGTAGAGTACGGCTCGGTCGGCGATATCTATTCGTCGTGACCGAAGGAACCGGATGACAAAAAAATCGAGGGCCCCACCACATAAAAATGTAAAAATGGTTCGTACTCGCACTAGTAGGGAAACTCCATCCGTGGAAATTTACCATGGTTTGGCAACGTGCAAAAATTACTATGGCTTGGCTATGCAAAAGTACCTACAAGCCCAAAACGACGTTTTATGCGGAAAATATGGCATGTGTGGACCACACGGGTAGGTGTAGGGCGCCGCTATGTATGGTCGCGTCCGATGTTCACTTACGATTGCAAACGTCCATTGGTCACGGCCCACACCTATTAGGGCGACGAGCGCTAGGCCGTAGAGTACGGCTCGGTCGGCGATATCTATTCGTCGTGACCGAAGGAACCGGATGACAAAAAAATCGAGGGCCCCACCACATAAAAATGTAAAAATGGTTCGTACTCGCACTAGTAGGGAAACTCCATCCGTGGAAATTTACCATGGTTTGGCAACGTGCAAAAATTACTATGGCTTGGCTATGCAAAAGTACCTACAAGCCCAAAACGACGTTTTATGCGGAAAATATGGCATGTGTGGACCACACGGGTAGGTGTAGGGCGCCGCTATGTATGGTCGCGTCCGATGTTCACTTACGATTGCAAACGTCCATTGGTCACGGCCCACACCTATTAGGGCGACGAGCGCTAGGCCGTAGAGTACGGCTCGGTCGGCGATATCTATTCGTCGTGACCGAAGGAACCGGATGACAAAAAAATCGAGGGCCCCACCACATAAAAATGTAAAAATGGTTCGTACTCGCACTAGTAGGGAAACTCCATCCGTGGAAATTTACCATGGTTTGGCAACGTGCAAAAATTACTATGGCTTGGCTATGCAAAAGTACCTACAAGCCCAAAACGACGTTTTATGCGGAAAATATGGCATGTGTGGACCACACGGGTAGGTGTAGGGCGCCGCTATGTATGGTCGCGTCCGATGTTCACTTACGATTGCAAACGTCCATTGGTCACGGCCCACACCTATTAGGCGACGAGCGCTAGGCCGTAGAGTACGGCTCGGTCGAGCGATATCTATTCGTCGTGACCGAAGGAACCGGATGACAAAAAAATCGAGGGCCCCACCACATAAAAATGTAAAAATGGTTCGTACTCGCACTAGTAGGGAAACTCCATCCGTGGAAATTTACCATGGTTTGGCAACGTGCAAAAATTACTATGGCTTGGCTATGCAAAAGTACCTACAAGCCCAAAACGACGTTTTATGCGGAAAATATGGCATGTGTGGACCACACGGGTAGGTGTAGGGCGCCGCTATGTATGGTCGCGTCCGATGTTCACTTACGATTGCAAACGTCCATTGGTCACGGCCCACACCTATTAGGGCGACGAGCGCTAGGCCGTAGAGTACGGCTCGGTCGGCGATATCTATTCGTCGTGACCGAAGGAACCGGATGACAAAAAAATCGAGGGCCCCACCACATAAAAATGTAAAAATGGTTCGTACTCGCACTAGTAGGGAAACTCCATCCGTGGAAATTTACCATGGTTTGGCAACGTGCAAAAATTACTATGGCTTGGCTATGCAAAAGTACCTACAAGCCCAAAACGACGTTTTATGCGGAAAATATGGCATGTGTGGACCACACGGGTAGGTGTAGGGCGCCGCTATGTATGGTCGCGTCCGATGTTCACTTACGATTGCAAACGTCCATTGGTCACGGCCCACACCTATTAGGGCGACGAGCGCTAGGCCGTAGAGTACGGCTCGGTCGAGCGATATCTATTCGTCGTGACCGAAGGAACCGGATGACAAAAAAATCGAGGGCCCCACCACATAAAAATGTAAAAATGGTTCGTACTCGCACTAGTAGGGAAACTCCATCCGTGGAAATTTACCATGGTTTGGCAACGTGCAAAAATTACTATGGCTTGGCTATGCAAAAGTACCTACAAGCCCAAAACGACGTTTTATGCGGAAAATATGGCATGTGTGGACCACACGGGTAGGTGTAGGGGCGCCGCTATGTATGGTCGCGTCCGATGTTCACTTACGATTGCAAACGTCCATTGGTCACGGCCCACACCTATTAGGGCGACGAGCGCTAGGCCGTAGAGTACGGCTCGGTCGGCGATATCTATTCGTCGTGACCGAAGGAACCGGATGACAAAAAAATCGAGGGCCCCACCACATAAAAATGTAAAAATGGTTCGTACTCGCACTAGTAGGGAAACTCCATCCGTGGAAATTTACCATGGTTTGGCAACGTGCAAAAATTACTATGGCTTGGCTATGCAAAAGTACCTACAAGCCCAAAACGACGTTTTATGCGGAAAATATGGCATGTGTGGACCACACGGGTAGGTGTAGGGCGCCGCTATGTATGGTCGCGTCCGATGTTCACTTACGATTGCAAACGTCCATTGGTCACGGCCCACACCTATTAGGGCGACGAGCGCTAGGCCGTAGAGTACGGCTCGGTCGGCGATATCTATTCGTCGTGACCGAAGGAACCGGATGACAAAAAAATCGAGGGCCCCACCACATAAAAATGTAAAAATGGTTCGTACTCGCACTAGTAGGGAAACTCCATCCGTGGAAATTTACCATGGTTTGGCAACGTGCAAAAATTACTATGGCTTGGCTATGCAAAAGTACCTACAAGCCCAAAACGACGTTTTATGCGGAAAATATGGCATGTGTGGACCACACGGGTAGGTGTAGGGCGCCGCTATGTATGGTCGCGTCCGATGTTCACTTACGATTGCAAACGTCCATTGGTCACGGCCCACACCTATTAGGGCGACGAGCGCTAGGCCGTAGAGTACGGCTCGGTCGGCGATATCTATTCGTCGTGACCGAAGGAACCGGATGACAAAAAAATCGAGGGCCCCACCACATAAAAATGTAAAAATGGTTCGTACTCGCACTAGTAGGGAAACTCCATCCGTGGAAATTTACCATGGTTTGGCAACGTGCAAAAATTACTATGGCTTGGCTATGCAAAAGTACCTACAAGCCCAAAACGACGTTTTATGCGGAAAATATGGCATGTGTGGACCACACGGGTAGGTGTAGGGCGCCGCTATGTATGGTCGCGTCCGATGTTCACTTACGATTGCAAACGTCCATTGGTCACGGCCCACACCTATTAGGGCGACGAGCGCTAGGCCGTAGAGTACGGCTCGGTCGGCGATATCTATTCGTCGTGACCGAAGGAACCGGATGACAAAAAAATCGAGGGCCCCACCACATAAAAATGTAAAAATGGTTCGTACTCGCACTAGTAGGGAAACTCCATCCGTGGAAATTTACCATGGTTTGGCAACGTGCAAAAATTACTATGGCTTGGCTATGCAAAAGTACCTACAAGCCCAAAACGACGTTTTATGCGGAAAATATGGCATGTGTGGACCACACGGGTAGGTGTAGGGCGCCGCTATGTATGGTCGCGTCCGATGTTCACTTACGATTGCAAACGTCCATTGGTCACGGCCCACACCTATTAGGGCGACGAGCGCTAGGCCGTAGAGTACGGCTCGGTCGAGCGATATCTATTCGTCGTGACCGAAGGAACCGGATGACAAAAAAATCGAGGGCCCCACCACATAAAAATGTAAAAATGGTTCGTACTCGCACTAGTAGGGAAACTCCATCCGTGGAAATTTACCATGGTTTGGCAACGTGCAAAAATTACTATGGCTTGGCTATGCAAAAGTACCTACAAGCCCAAAACGACGTTTTATGCGGAAAATATGGCATGTGTGGACCACACGGGTAGGTGTAGGGCGCCGCTATGTATGGTCGCGTCCGATGTTCACTTACGATTGCAAACGTCCATTGGTCACGGCCCACACCTATTAGGGCGACGAGCGCTAGGCCGTAGAGTACGGCTCGGTCGGCGATATCTATTCGTCGTG
The DNA here is from genome assembly GCA_018135685.1 of Themeda triandra. NCBI lineage: Eukaryota > Viridiplantae > Streptophyta > Magnoliopsida > Poales > Poaceae > Themeda > Themeda triandra. The sequence goes on along the minus strand of JAENPR010002898.1, from coordinate 12,380 downwards.
ACCGAAGGAACCGGATGACAAAAAAATCGAGGGCCCCACCACATAAAAATGTAAAAATGGTTCGTACTCGCACTAGTAGGGAAACTCCATCCGTGGAAATTTACCATGGTTTGGCAACGTGCAAAAATTACTATGGCTTGGCTATGCAAAAGTACCTACAAGCCCAAAACGACGTTTTATGCGGAAAATATGGCATGTGTGGACCACACGGGTAGGTGTAGGGCGCCGCTATGTATGGTCGCGTCCGATGTTCACTTACGATTGCAAACGTCCATTGGTCACGGCCCACACCTATTAGGGCGACGAGCGCTAGGCCGTAGAGTACGGCTCGGTCGGCGATATCTATTCGTCGTGACCGAAGGAACCGGATGACAAAAAAATCGAGGGCCCCACCACATAAAAATGTAAAAATGGTTCGTACTCGCACTAGTAGGGAAACTCCATCCGTGGAAATTTACCATGGTTTGGCAACGTGCAAAAATTACTATGGCTTGGCTATGCAAAAGTACCTACAAGCCCAAAACGACGTTTTATGCGGAAAATATGGCATGTGTGGACCACACGGGTAGGTGTAGGGCGCCGCTATGTATGGTCGCGTCCGATGTTCACTTACGATTGCAAACGTCCATTGGTCACGGCCCACACCTATTAGGGCGACGAGCGCTAGGCCGTAGAGTACGGCTCGGTCGGCGATATCTATTCGTCGTGACCGAAGGAACCGGATGACAAAAAAATCGAGGGCCCCACCACATAAAAATGTAAAAATGGTTCGTACTCGCACTAGTAGGGAAACTCCATCCGTGGAAATTTACCATGGTTTGGCAACGTGCAAAAATTACTATGGCTTGGCTATGCAAAAGTACCTACAAGCCCAAAACGACGTTTTATGCGGAAAATATGGCATGTGTGGACCACACGGGTAGGTGTAGGGCGCCGCTATGTATGGTCGCGTCCGATGTTCACTTACGATTGCAAACGTCCATTGGTCACGGCCCACACCTATTAGGGCGAGCGCTAGGCCGTAGAGTACGGCTCGGTCGGCGATATCTATTCGTCGTGACCGAAGGAACCGGATGACAAAAAAATCGAGGGCCCCACCACATAAAAATGTAAAAATGGTTCGTACTCGCACTAGTAGGGAAACTCCATCCGTGGAAATTTACCATGGTTTGGCAACGTGCAAAAATTACTATGGCTTGGCTATGCAAAAGTACCTACAAGCCCAAAACGACGTTTTATGCGGAAAATATGGCATGTGTGGACCACACGGGTAGGTGTAGGGGCGCCGCTATGTATGGTCGCGTCCGATGTTCACTTACGATTGCAAACGTCCATTGGTCACGGCCCACACCTATTAGGCGACGAGCGCTAGGCCGTAGAGTACGGCTCGGTCGAGCGATATCTATTCGTCGTGACCGAAGGAACCGGATGACAAAAAAATCGAGGGCCCCACCACATAAAAATGTAAAAATGGTTCGTACTCGCACTAGTAGGGAAACTCCATCCGTGGAAATTTACCATGGTTTGGCAACGTGCAAAAATTACTATGGCTTGGCTATGCAAAAGTACCTACAAGCCCAAAACGACGTTTTATGCGGAAAATATGGCATGTGTGGACCACACGGGTAGGTGTAGGGGCGCCGCTATGTATGGTCGCGTCCGATGTTCACTTACGATTGCAAACGTCCATTGGTCACGGCCCACACCTATTAGGGCGACGAGCGCTAGGCCGTAGAGTACGGCTCGGTCGAGCGATATCTATTCGTCGTGACCGAAGGAACCGGATGACAAAAAAATCGAGGGCCCCACCACATAAAAATGTAAAAATGGTTCGTACTCGCACTAGTAGGGAAACTCCATCCGTGGAAATTTACCATGGTTTGGCAACGTGCAAAAATTACTATGGCTTGGCTATGCAAAAGTACCTACAAGCCCAAAACGACGTTTTATGCGGAAAATATGGCATGTGTGGACCACACGGGTAGGTGTAGGGCGCCGCTATGTATGGTCGCGTCCGATGTTCACTTACGATTGCAAACGTCCATTGGTCACGGCCCACACCTATTAGGGCGACGAGCGCTAGGCCGTAGAGTACGGCTCGGTCGAGCGATATCTATTCGTCGTGACCGAAGGAACCGGATGACAAAAAAATCGAGGGCCCCACCACATAAAAATGTAAAAATGGTTCGTACTCGCACTAGTAGGGAAACTCCATCCGTGGAAATTTACCATGGTTTGGCAACGTGCAAAAATTACTATGGCTTGGCTATGCAAAAGTACCTACAAGCCCAAAACGACGTTTTATGCGGAAAATATGGCATGTGTGGACCACACGGGTAGGTGTAGGGCGCCGCTATGTATGGTCGCGTCCGATGTTCACTTACGATTGCAAACGTCCATTGGTCACGGCCCACACCTATTAGGGCGACGAGCGCTAGGCCGTAGAGTACGGCTCGGTCGGCGATATCTATTCGTCGTGACCGAAGGAACCGGATGACAAAAAAATCGAGGGCCCCACCACATAAAAATGTAAAAATGGTTCGTACTCGCACTAGTAGGGAAACTCCATCCGTGGAAATTTACCATGGTTTGGCAACGTGCAAAAATTACTATGGCTTGGCTATGCAAAAGTACCTACAAGCCCAAAACGACGTTTTATGCGGAAAATATGGCATGTGTGGACCACACGGGTAGGTGTAGGGCGCCGCTATGTATGGTCGCGTCCGATGTTCACTTACGATTGCAAACGTCCATTGGTCACGGCCCACACCTATTAGGGCGACGAGCGCTAGGCCGTAGAGTACGGCTCGGTCGGCGATATCTATTCGTCGTGACCGAAGGAACCGGATGACAAAAAAATCGAGGGCCCCACCACATAAAAATGTAAAAATGGTTCGTACTCGCACTAGTAGGGAAACTCCATCCGTGGAAATTTACCATGGTTTGGCAACGTGCAAAAATTACTATGGCTTGGCTATGCAAAAGTACCTACAAGCCCAAAACGACGTTTTATGCGGAAAATATGGCATGTGTGGACCACACGGGTAGGTGTAGGGCGCCGCTATGTATGGTCGCGTCCGATGTTCACTTACGATTGCAAACGTCCATTGGTCACGGCCCACACCTATTAGGCGACGAGCGCTAGGCCGTAGAGTACGGCTCGGTCGGCGATATCTATTCGTCGTGACCGAAGGAACCGGATGACAAAAAAATCGAGGGCCCCACCACATAAAAATGTAAAAATGGTTCGTACTCGCACTAGTAGGGAAACTCCATCCGTGGAAATTTACCATGGTTTGGCAACGTGCAAAAATTACTATGGCTTGGCTATGCAAAAGTACCTACAAGCCCAAAACGACGTTTTATGCGGAAAATATGGCATGTGTGGACCACACGGGTAGGTGTAGGGCGCCGCTATGTATGGTCGCGTCCGATGTTCACTTACGATTGCAAACGTCCATTGGTCACGGCCCACACCTATTAGGGCGACGAGCGCTAGGCCGTAGAGTACGGCTCGGTCGAGCGATATCTATTCGTCGTGACCGAAGGAACCGGATGACAAAAAAATCGAGGGCCCCACCACATAAAAATGTAAAAATGGTTCGTACTCGCACTAGTAGGGAAACTCCATCCGTGGAAATTTACCATGGTTTGGCAACGTGCAAAAATTACTATGGCTTGGCTATGCAAAAGTACCTACAAGCCCAAAACGACGTTTTATGCGGAAAATATGGCATGTGTGGACCACACGGGTAGGTGTAGGGCGCCGCTATGTATGGTCGCGTCCGATGTTCACTTACGATTGCAAACGTCCATTGGTCACGGCCCACACCTATTAGGGCGACGAGCGCTAGGCCGTAGAGTACGGCTCGGTCGGCGATATCTATTCGTCGTGACCGAAGGAACCGGATGACAAAAAAATCGAGGGCCCCACCACATAAAAATGTAAAAATGGTTCGTACTCGCACTAGTAGGGAAACTCCATCCGTGGAAATTTACCATGGTTTGGCAACGTGCAAAAATTACTATGGCTTGGCTATGCAAAAGTACCTACAAGCCCAAAACGACGTTTTATGCGGAAAATATGGCATGTGTGGACCACACGGGTAGGTGTAGGGCGCCGCTATGTATGGTCGCGTCCGATGTTCACTTACGATTGCAAACGTCCATTGGTCACGGCCCACACCTATTAGGGCGACGAGCGCTAGTCGAGAAGGAACCGGATGACAAAAAAATCGGCCCCACCACATAAAAATGTAAAAATGGTTCGTACTCGCACTAGTAGGGAAACTCCATCCGTGGAAATTTACCATGGTTTGGCAACGTGCAAAAATTACTATGGCTTGGCTATGCAAAAGTACCTACAAGCCCAAAACGACGTTTTATGCGGAAAATATGGCATGTGTGGACCACACGGGTAGGTGTAGGGCGCCGCTATGTATGGTCGCGTCCGATGTTCACTTACGATTGCAAACGTCCATTGGTCACGGCCCACACCTATTAGGCGACGAGCGCTAGGCCGTAGAGTACGGCTCGGTCGGCGATATCTATTCGTCGTGACCGAAGGAACCGGATGACAAAAAAATCGAGGGCCCCACCACATAAAAATGTAAAAATGGTTCGTACTCGCACTAGTAGGGAAACTCCATCCGTGGAAATTTACCATGGTTTGGCAACGTGCAAAAATTACTATGGCTTGGCTATGCAAAAGTACCTACAAGCCCAAAACGACGTTTTATGCGGAAAATATGGCATGTGTGGACCACACGGGTAGGTGTAGGGCGCCGCTATGTATGGTCGCGTCCGATGTTCACTTACGATTGCAAACGTCCATTGGTCACGGCCCACACCTATTAGGGCGACGAGCGCTAGGCCGTAGAGTACGGCTCGGTCGGCGATATCTATTCGTCGTGACCGAAGGAACCGGATGACAAAAAAATCGAGGGCCCCACCACATAAAAATGTAAAAATGGTTCGTACTCGCACTAGTAGGGAAACTCCATCCGTGGAAATTTACCATGGTTTGGCAACGTGCAAAAATTACTATGGCTTGGCTATGCAAAAGTACCTACAAGCCCAAAACGACGTTTTATGCGGAAAATATGGCATGTGTGGACCACACGGGTAGGTGTAGGGCGCCGCTATGTATGGTCGCGTCCGATGTTCACTTACGATTGCAAACGTCCATTGGTCACGGCCCACACCTATTAGGGCGACGAGCGCTAGGCCGTAGAGTACGGCTCGGTCGGCGATATCTATTCGTCGTGACCGAAGGAACCGGATGACAAAAAAATCGAGGGCCCCACCACATAAAAATGTAAAAATGGTTCGTACTCGCACTAGTAGGGAAACTCCATCCGTGGAAATTTACCATGGTTTGGCAACGTGCAAAAATTACTATGGCTTGGCTATGCAAAAGTACCTACAAGCCCAAAACGACGTTTTATGCGGAAAATATGGCATGTGTGGACCACACGGGTAGGTGTAGGGCGCCGCTATGTATGGTCGCGTCCGATGTTCACTTACGATTGCAAACGTCCATTGGTCACGGCCCACACCTATTAGGGCGACGAGCGCTAGGCCGTAGAGTACGGCTCGGTCGTAGGAACCGATGACAAAAAAATCGCACATAAAAATGTAAAAATACTCGCACGAAACTCCATCGTGGAAATTTACCATGGTTTGGCAACGTGCAAAAATTACTATGGCTTGGCTATGCAAAAGTACCTACAAGCCCAAAACGACGTTTTATGCGGAAAATATGGCATGTGTGGACCACACGGGTAGGTGTAGGGCGCCGCTATGTATGGTCGCGTCCGATGTTCACTTACGATTGCAAACGTCCATTGGTCACGGCCCACACCTATTAGGGCGACGAGCGCTAGGCCGTAGAGTACGGCTCGGTCGGCGATATCTATTCGTCGTGACCGAAGGAACCGGATGACAAAAAAATCGAGGGCCCCACCACATAAAAATGTAAAAATGGTTCGTACTCGCACTAGTAGGGAAACTCCATCCGTGGAAATTTACCATGGTTTGGCAACGTGCAAAAATTACTATGGCTTGGCTATGCAAAAGTACCTACAAGCCCAAAACGACGTTTTATGCGGAAAATATGGCATGTGTGGACCACACGGGTAGGTGTAGGGCGCCGCTATGTATGGTCGCGTCCGATGTTCACTTACGATTGCAAACGTCCATTGGTCACGGCCCACACCTATTAGGGCGACGAGCGCTAGGCCGTAGAGTACGGCTCGGTCGGCGATATCTATTCGTCGTGACCGAAGGAACCGGATGACAAAAAAATCGAGGGCCCCACCACATAAAAATGTAAAAATGGTTCGTACTCGCACTAGTAGGGAAACTCCATCCGTGGAAATTTACCATGGTTTGGCAACGTGCAAAATTACTATGGCTTGGCTATGCAAAAGTACCTACAAGCCCAAAACGACGTTTTATGCGGAAAATATGGCATGTGTGGACCACACGGGTAGGTGTAGGGCGCCGCTATGTATGGTCGCGTCCGATGTTCACTTACGATTGCAAACGTCCATTGGTCACGGCCCACACCTATTAGGGCGACGAGCGCTAGGCCGTAGAGTACGGCTCGGTCGAGCGATATCTATTCGTCGTGACCGAAGGAACCGGATGACAAAAAAATCGAGGGCCCCACCACATAAAAATGTAAAAATGGTTCGTACTCGCACTAGTAGGGAAACTCCATCCGTGGAAATTTACCATGGTTTGGCAACGTGCAAAAATTACTATGGCTTGGCTATGCAAAAGTACCTACAAGCCCAAAACGACGTTTTATGCGGAAAATATGGCATGTGTGGACCACACGGGTAGGTGTAGGGCGCCGCTATGTATGGTCGCGTCCGATGTTCACTTACGATTGCAAACGTCCATTGGTCACGGCCCACACCTATTAGGGCGACGAGCGCTAGGCCGTAGAGTACGGCTCGGTCGGCGATATCTATTCGTCGTGACCGAAGGAACCGGATGACAAAAAAATCGAGGGCCCCACCACATAAAAATGTAAAAATGGTTCGTACTCGCACTAGTAGGGAAACTCCATCCGTGGAAATTTACCATGGTTTGGCAACGTGCAAAAATTACTATGGCTTGGCTATGCAAAAGTACCTACAAGCCCAAAACGACGTTTTATGCGGAAAATATGGCATGTGTGGACCACACGGGTAGGTGTAGGGCGCCGCTATGTATGGTCGCGTCCGATGTTCACTTACGATTGCAAACGTCCATTGGTCACGGCCCACACCTATTAGGGCGACGAGCGCTAGGCCGTAGAGTACGGCTCGGTCGAGCGATATCTATTCGTCGTGACCGAAGGAACCGGATGACAAAAAAATCGAGGGCCCCACCACATAAAAATGTAAAAATGGTTCGTACTCGCACTAGTAGGGAAACTCCATCCGTGGAAATTTACCATGGTTTGGCAACGTGCAAAAATTACTATGGCTTGGCTATGCAAAAGTACCTACAAGCCCAAAACGACGTTTTATGCGGAAAATATGGCATGTGTGGACCACACGGGTAGGTGTAGGGCGCCGCTATGTATGGTCGCGTCCGATGTTCACTTACGATTGCAAACGTCCATTGGTCACGGCCCACACCTATTAGGGCGACGAGCGCTAGGCCGTAGAGTACGGCTCGGTCGGCCGATATCTATTCGTCGTGACCGAAGGAACCGGATGACAAAAAAATCGAGGGCCCCACCACATAAAAATGTAAAAATGGTTCGTACTCGCACTAGTAGGGAAACTCCATCCGTGGAAATTTACCATGGTTTGGCAACGTGCAAAAATTACTATGGCTTGGCTATGCAAAAGTACCTACAAGCCCAAAACGACGTTTTATGCGGAAAATATGGCATGTGTGGACCACACGGGTAGGTGTAGGGCGCCGCTATGTATGGTCGCGTCCGATGTTCACTTACGATTGCAAACGTCCATTGGTCACGGCCCACACCTATTAGGGCGACGAGCGCGGGGAGTACGGAGTACGGCTATCGGCTGATATCTATTCGTCGTGACCGAAGGAACCGGATGACAAAAAAATCGAGGGCCCCACCACATAAAAATGTAAAAATGGTTCGTACTCGCACTAGTAGGGAAACTCCATCCGTGGAAATTTACCATGGTTTGGCAACGTGCAAAAATTACTATGGCTTGGCTATGCAAAAGTACCTACAAGCCCAAAACGACGTTTTATGCGGAAAATATGGCATGTGTGGACCACACGGGTAGGTGTAGGGCGCCGCTATGTATGGTCGCGTCCGATGTTCACTTACGATTGCAAACGTCCATTGGTCACGGCCCACACCTATTAGGGCGACGAGCGCTAGGCCGTAGAGTACGGCTCGGTCGAGCGATATCTATTCGTCGTGACCGAAGGAACCGGATGACAAAAAAATCGAGGGCCCCACCACATAAAAATGTAAAAATGGTTCGTACTCGCACTAGTAGGGAAACTCCATCCGTGGAAATTTACCATGGTTTGGCAACGTGCAAAAATTACTATGGCTTGGCTATGCAAAAGTACCTACAAGCCCAAAACGACGTTTTATGCGGAAAATATGGCATGTGTGGACCACACGGGTAGGTGTAGGGGCGCCGCTATGTATGGTCGCGTCCGATGTTCACTTACGATTGCAAACGTCCATTGGTCACGGCCCACACCTATTAGGGCGACGAGCGCTAGGCCGTAGAGTACGGCTCGGTCGAGCTGATATCTATTCGTCGTGACCGAAGGAACCAGATGACAAAAAAATCGAGGGCCCCACCACATAAAAATGTAAAAATGGTTCGAACTCGCACTAGTAGGGAAACTCCATCCGTGGAAATTTACCATGGTTTGCACCTATGGCTTGGCTATGCAAAATTACCTACAAGCCCACAACGACGTTTTATGCGGAAAATATGGCATGTGTGGACCACACGGGTAGGTGTAGGGGCGCTATGTATGGTCGCGTCCGATGTTCACTTATGATTGCAAATGTCCATTGGTCACGGCCCACACCTATTAGCGAGCGCTAGGCCGTAGAGTACGGCTCGGCCGCCGATATCTATTCGTCGTGACCGAAGGAACCGATGACAAAAAATCGAGGGCCCCACCACATAAAAATGTAAAAATGGTCGCACTAGTAGGGAAACTCCATCCGTGGAAATTTACCATGGTTTGGCAGTGTGCAAAATTACTATGGCTTGGCTATGCAAAAGTACCTACAAGCCCAAAACGACGTTTTATGCGGAAAATATGGCATGTGTGGACCACACGGGTAGGTGTAGGGGCGCCGCTATGTATGGTCGCGTCCGATGTTCACTTACGATTGCAAACGTCCATTGGTCACGGCCCACACCTATTAGGGCGACGAGCGCTAGGCCGTAGAGTACGGCTCGGTCGAGCTGATATCTATTCGTCGTGACCGAAGGAACCAGATGACAAAAAATCGAGGGCCCCACCACATAAAAATGTAAAAATGGTTCGTACTCGCACTAGTAGGGAAACTCCATCCGTGGAAATTTACCATGGTTTGGCAACGTGCAAAAATTACTATGGCTTGGCTATGCAAAAGTACCTACAAGCCCAAAACGAACTGCGGAAAATATGGCATGTGTGGACCACACGGGTAGGTGTAGGGGCGCCGCTATGTATGGTCGCGTCCGATGTTCACTTACGATTGCAAACGTCCATTGGTCACGGCCCACACCTATTAGGCGACGAGCGCTAGGCCGTAGAGTACGGCTCGGCCGAGCCGATATCTATTCGTCGTGACCGAAGGAACCGATGACAAAAAAATCGAGGGCCCCACCACATAAAAATGTAAAAATGGTTCGTACTCGCACTAGTAGGGAAACTCCATCCGTGGAAATTTACCATGGTTTGGCAACGTGGAAAATTACTATGGCTTGGCTATGCAAAAGTACCTACAAGCCCAAAACGACGTTTTATGCGGAAAATATGGCATGTGTGGACCACACGGGTAGGTGTAGGGGCGCCGCTATGTATGGTCGCGTCCGATGTTCACTTACGATTGCAAACGTCCATTGGTCACGGCCCACACCTATTAGGGCGACGAGCGCTAGGCCGAGTACGGCTCGGTCGAGCGATATCTATTCGTCGTGACCGAAGGAACCGGATGACAAAAAAATCGAGGGCCCCACCACATAAAAATGTAAAAATGGTTCGTACTCGCACTAGTAGGGAAACTCCATCCGTGGAAATTTACCATGGTTTGGCAACGTGCAAAAATTACTATGGCTTGGCTATGCAAAAGTACCTACAAGCCCAAAACGACGTTTTATGCGGAAAATATGGCATGTGTGGACCACACGGGTAGGTGTAGGGGCGCCGCTATGTATGGTCGCATCCGATGTTCACTTACGATTGAAAACGTCCATTGGTCACGGCCCACACCTATTAGTTTCCCTACTAGTGCGAGTACGAACCATTTTTACATTTTTATGTGGTGGGGCCCTCGATTTTTTTGTCATCTGGTTCCTTCGGTCACGACGAATAGATATCAACTTGACCGAGCCATACTCTACGGCCTAGCGCTCGTTGCCCTAATAGGTGTGGGCCGTGACCAATGGACGTTTGTAATCGTAAGTGAACATTGGACGTGACCATACATAGCGGCGCCCCTACACCTACCCGTGTGGTCCACACATGCCATATTTTCCGCATAAAACGTCGTTTTGGGCTTGTAGGTACTTTTGCATAGCCAAGCCATAGTAATTTTTGCACGTTGCCAAACCATGGTAAATTTCCACGGATGGAGTTTCCTACTAGTGCGAGTACGAACCATTTTTACATTTTTATGTGGGGGCCCTCGATTTTTTTGTCATCCGGTTCCCTTGGCCACGACGAATAGATATCATCTCGACCGAGCCGTACTCTACGCCTAGCGCTCGTCCGCTCTAATAGGTGTGGGCCGACCAATGGACGTTTGCAATCGTAAGTGAACATCGGATTCACCATACATAGCGGCGCACTCTACACCTACCCGGTGGTCCACACATGCCATATTTTCCGCATAAAACGTCGTTTTGGGCTTGTAGGTACTTTTGCATAGCCAAGCCATAGTAATTTTTGCACGTTGCCAAACCATGGTAAATTTCCACGATGGAGTTTCCTACTAGTGCGAGTACGAACCATTTTTACATTTTTATGTGGTGGGGCCTCGATTTTTTTGTCATCCGGTTCCTTCTGGCCACGACGGTAGATATCACTGACCGAGCCGTACTCTACGGCCTAGCGCTGTCAGCCTCTAATAGGTGTGGGCCGTGACCAATGGACGCTCAATCGTAAGTGAACATCGGACGCGACCATACATAGCGGCGCCCCTACACCTACCCGTGTGGTCCACACATGCCATATTTTCCGCATAAAACGTCGTTTTGGGCTTGTAGGTACTTTTGCATAGCCAAGCCATAGTAATTTTTGCACGTTGCCAAACCATGGTAAATTTCCACGGATGGAGTTTCCTACTGGTGCGAGTACGAACCATTTTTACATTTTTATGTGGTGGGGCCTCGATTTTTTTGTCATCCGGTTCCTTCGGTCACGACGAATAGATATCGTCGACCGAGCGTACTCTACGGCCTAGCGCTCGTCGCCTAATAGGTGTGGGCCGACCAATGGACGTTTGCAATCGTAAGTGAACATCGGACGCGACCATACATAGCGGCGCCCCTACACCTACCCGTGTGGTCCACACATATTTTCCGCATAAAACGTCGTTTTGGGCTTGTAGGTACTTTTGCATAGCCAAGCCATAGTAATTTTTGCACGTTGCCAAACCATGGTAAATTTCCACGGATGGAGTTTCCCTACTAGTGCGAGTACGAACCATTTTTACATTTTTATGTGGTGGGGCCCTCGATTTTTTTGTCATCCGGTTCCTTCACACGACGAATAGATATCGCTGACCGAGCCGCACTCTACGGCCTAGCGCCGTCGCTCTAATAGGTGTGGGCCGTGACCAATGGACGTTTGCAATCGTAAGTGAACATCGGACGCGACCATACATAGCGGCGCCCTACACCTACCCGTGTGGTCCACACATGCCATATTTTCCGCATAAAACGTCGTTTTGGGCTTGTAGGTACTTTTGCATAGCCAAGCCATAGTAATTTTGCACGCTGCCAAACCATGGTAAATTTCCACGGATGGAGTTTCCCTACTAGTGCGAGTACGAACCATTTTTACATTTTTATGTAGGGCCCTCGATTTTTTTGTCATCTAGTTCCTTCGGCCACGACGAATAGATATCGCCGACCGAGCCGTACTCTACGGCCTAGCGCCGTTGCTCCTAATAGGTGTGGGCCGTGACCAATGGACGTTTGCAATCGTAAGTG
>JAENPR010002549.1:0-51122 GCA_018135685.1 Themeda triandra | reverse complement strand
CAAGATACGGACCTTGACTACGCAGTAACCGTATCTTCGGTCCGTGGTAGCCGGCGGGGTTATGCCCCCTCGCCGTGTCTTCGCTTGCCGGGTTATACCCCCGGGCGCGCGGCTTGAGAGAGTAGGAGATAGATGGGTTTAATCTTGCTTAATTCATCAAATCGTCCTCAATACAAATATATAGGCTTTAGCCGTAACAAACTAAGAAACAAACTTCCTGAAATAAGGAAACTAATAATATCAAATAATATCTAAAATATCTCCTTGCTAGCCACTGGATCCGGCCGAACCAGACTTGGTCTCGTGGTGCTCGGCCGTGCCAACCTGGGCGCTCGGCGCCGCCCCTGCTGCTGCACGCTCGGCAGCCCTTCGCACGTCCCGGCACGTCGTCGTCTGGTGTAGACAGCGCCCCACATGACATCTCCCCCCTCGAGATTCAGCTCGTCCTCGAGCCGGAGGTCGAGGAACTTGGCGCGAAGAACGTCGACGTCCTCCCGGGTAGCCGATGCCGGAGTCTCGCCCTTCCACTGCACCGGTGCGCGCACACCGCGAGCCAGACGAAAAACGAACCACGTGCTCCGGCGTTGGAGTGATGGCGCCATGATGTAGAGGAGGCAGTACCGGTGGAGCGTCCGGCGGTGGCCCATGGAACTTCTTGAGCAGGCCAATGTGAAATACGTCGTGAAGACGAGCACCAGCCGGCAGCTCCAGGCGCACAGCAACTGCGTTGATGATCTCAACGACGGGTATGGCCCATAAAAGCGAGGCTTCAGCTTGCCCGTGCCTGCCTCGGAAGTGACGCCATAGGGCCGCTGCCGCACCGGAGCATCGCCCGATCGCCGACCTGGTAGGCCACGTGGCGGTGATGCTTGTCGTAGTGCCGCCCGGACAGCACGGGCCTGTTCGAGCCTGTAGCGGATGTCGGCGATGAACTCCGCACGTTCCGCCATGGTCTTGGCGACGGCAGCCACCCGCGTGTCCCCGGTTCGTAGGAGCGGATGGAGGGGGTGGGTCTCGGCCATAGACGACCCGGAACGAGTGTCTGGAGCGAAGACTGATACGCCGTGTTGAAGATGAACTCCGCCCATGGAAGCCAACGCAGCCACTGCCGTGGGCGATCCCCGTCAAGCAACGCAAATACATAATAATCACCCTGTTAGCTGCTTCGGACTGCCCATCCGGCGGCGGTGGAAGGCCGTCGTCATATGCGGCTTGGTGCCCATCAGGCGCATGAGCTCACGCGAGGAATGTCGGGGTGAAGACGGGGTCGCGGTCCGACACCATGGACTGTGGAACGCCATGGAGGCGAACAATCTCGGCGAAAAAGGCTTGAGCGACGGACTCGGCGGAGTACGGGTGTGCCCGGGGGATGAAGTGGCGATTTGCTGAATCTGTCCACCACCGTCGGAATGACGGACTTGCCGCGCACTCGGGGCAGCGCTCGACGAAGTCCAGCGCTATGTCGGTCCACACGCCCTGTGGCACCGGCGAGGCAGCAGGAGACCGGCCGGGCTCAAGTGCTCGTGTCTTGTAGCGCCGGCACACCACGCAGGCGCGCACCCGTCCCTGGACGAGCTGCTTCATGTTGGGGATGTGGAAGTCGCGCGGAGACGATGCGTGCGGTGCGCTGGACGCCCTCGTGCCCGTCGTCGTGGATGGCCTGAATGATCTCCCGAGCCGGGGGCGAGGTCGGGAAAGTCGTGGCAGCCTGCTGTTATCGCAGCAGGTCGTCGGCGAGCGCCCGGGCCCGTGCGCGTGCCGGCGGTGACCTCGTCGCGGAGGGCAGCGAGCGCGGGTCCTGGCGCTGCACGTCATGCAGCTTGCTGATGAAGTCGAAGCGGGGCGCCGAGAGGGCCAGGATGGCGCCCTCCTCGTGTCACGCCTAGACAAGGCATCGGCCACGGCGTTCGCGTTGCCCGGCTTGTACTCCACGCTGAAGTCGAACCCCAGCAGCTTGCCCACCCAATGGTGCTGAGGGATGGTGGCGAGCGCTGATCCGCAGTACTTGAGGGAGTAGTGGTCGGTCTTGACGGTGAAGCGCCGCCCCGGAGGTACGGCCGCCGAGTGACGGACGGCGTGCACCAAGCCGATCAGCTCCCGTTCGTAGGCGGCGAGAGCACGATGACGAGGCGCCACAGGACGGCTGAAGAACGCCACGGGGTGGCCGTCCTGGACCAGCACCGCGCCAAACCCGTAGGTAGACGCGTCGCACTCGACGGGTGAAGGGCTGCGCGAAGTCCGGCATGGCGAGGACGGGAGCCGAAGTCACCGCTGCCTTGAGTGCGTCGAAGGCAGCGGCGGTGTCCGCTGTCCAGGGAGAACCCGTCCTTCTTGGTGAGCGTCGTCGGTGGGGCCGCGATGGTGCCGTAGTTGTGGACGAATTTCCGGTAGTAGCTGCCGAGGCCGAGGAAGCTGCGCACCGCCCGCGCCGACCGGGGAACCGGCCAGTCGTGGATGGCCTGAACCTTGGCCGGGTCCATGGCGACGCCCGCCTCGGAGATGACGTGGCCGAGGTACGACACCGAGGGGGAGCCGAAGGTGCACTTGCTGCGCTTGACGAAGAGCTGGTGCTGACGGAGTACGGCGAGGACCGTACGCAGGTGGCGTAAGTGGTCAGTCCAAGTCTTACCGTAAATCAAAATGTCATCAAAAAAGACAAGGACGAGCGGGCGCGAGAACGGTCGAAGCACGTCGTTCATCAACGCCTGGAACGTCGCCGGGGCGTTGCACAGCCCGAATGGCATGACAAGGAACTCGTAGAGGCCGTCGTGTGTACGGAAGGCGGTCTTGTGGACGTCCTCCGGCCGCATCCGCACCTGGTGGTAACCCGACCGCAGATCGAGTTTGGTGAAGAAGCGGGCGCCGTGGAGCTCGTCCGAGGAGCTCGTCTACGACGGGGATCGGAAACGCGTCCTTGATGGTGAGGGCGTTCGGGGGCGCGGTGTCGGCCAGCGAGATCGCCACGAGCCGTCGGCCTTCTTCACGAGCAGCACCGGCGATGAGAAAGGCGAGTCGCTGCGGCGGACGACGCCTGCTCGATCATCGCGGCTGCACCGGCGCTCCGGTTCATCCTTGTGCGCCGGCTGGGTAGCGGTACGGCCGACCGCCACGGGGGCGAGCCGGCCGGAGGACGATGGCGTGGTCGCGGCTGCGTGGTGGAGGAAGGCCACGCGGCTCCCCGAAGACGTCCTCATAGGCGACCAGGAGCTCGTCCAGGAGCGTCCCACTGGCCGCGGCGAGGGTGCGCAGCGATGCTGTCGAAGGAGAAGCGACGCCCGTCCGGGCTACCGGCGGCCGTCCGCGCTGGAACGCCATCTCCCGGAGGCGAAGTCCCACACGATGGGACCCGGCGTGCCGAGCCACCGCGTGCCGAGCACCACGTCGAAACCTGCGAGGGCATCACAAATAGATCTGTGTGGAACGTGGAGCCGTTGATGGTGAAAGCCGCGTCGCGGATGACCCCGGAGACAGGCCACACGTTCGCCGTTAACGACGACGGCCGTCATGCGCGCGGCCGGGCGTATGGGCGGGTTGGCGCGCCGGCCGCCTCGCCGATGAAAACGTGCGTCGAGCCCCGTCTAGCGGGGGCGAGGAGGGAGGCGGCGCCGATGGTCACCCGGAGCTGGATCGTGTCCGCGGCCGGGTATGCCCGCGACGGCATGCAGGGAGAAGACGGGCGCCTCCGTCTCCCCGTCCGCTGCCGCTGCGTCGCCCGCAGCAGCGACGTCGTCGATCTCCACGCCGTCGACGAAGAACAGGCGGCGGCAGAACCTGTTGTGGCCACGGGTGAATTGTTCGTTGCAATTGAAGCACAAACCTTGGCGGCGGCGTTCCGCCATCTCCTCCGGGGTCAGGCGTCGCTGGGCGTTCGCGCCGCGGCCCCCCGCGCGAGGCCACCGGCGGAGCGAGCGCGCCAACGGCGCTATGGGCGCAGGCAGCGCTGGCCTGGGCGGCGGCGCAGGAAGCAGTCCCCTCGGCGGGGCGCGTGGTGGTGGCGGCGCCGGACGATCGCGCTCCATCAACTCCACTTGGCGAGCCAGGCTCATAGCGGCAGCAAGCGTCTCCGGATGGTGGATGCGGACGGCGTGGCTGAGGGGTGGCAGAAGACCGCCGGTGTAGAGCTGGACGCGCTGCGACTCGTCGAGCTTGCCCGCGCGTGGAAGAAGCGCCTGGAAGCGGTTGGAGTATTCCTCCACGGTGCCTGTGCGCCTGCACTCGGAGAGCTCGAAGAGCGGGGCCGAACGCAGAGGTGGGCCGGGCGCGGTTCACGAGCTCCTTGAAACGCCCCCATGTGGGAGCACCGTCGTCCTCGAGCAGCTGGGTGTACCATGTCTGCGCGATGTCGTCGAGGTGGTACGCCGCCATGCCGACGCGCTCCTCGGGCATGGTACGGTGGTGACGGAAATACGCCTCAAACTTGTTGAGGAAGAGCAGCGGATCCGTAGTGCCGTCGTAGCGGGGAAAGTCCCACTTCTTGGGCCGGGAGGGAGGTCGAGGTCGCGCGACTCCTCCGGTCGGCGCGTGTCGCTGCCTCGGGCGCCGAAGACTTGTCCTTCAAGGTCGCCACGTCGGTCTTCGGGGTGGTGATCTCGGCGGACCGTGTTCTGATCTCATTCAGGAGGTCGCCCATGGATGGTTCAGCCATGGCGGCGGATGGATCTGGGTGGGGCGGCTCTGGAGGTGGGCTGCTGGCGGCGGCGGTGGAGGCAGACGATGGCGCGGCGGCGGCTGCTAGGGCTGAGGATCGAGTGGATCGCGATACCAGGTTGTCAAGGGCGTCAGTGCCCAAGATCGCCGGACCTTGACTACGCAACTCGTATCTTCGGTCCGTGGTAGCCGGCGGGGTTATGCCCCCTCGCCGTGTCTTCGCTTGCCGGGTTATACCCCCAGGCGCGCGGCTTGAGAGAGAGGTAGGAGATAGATGGGTTTAATCTTGCTTAATTCATCAAATCGTCCTCAATACAAATATATAGGCTTTAGCCGTAACAAACTAAGAAACAAACTTCCTGAAATAAGGAAACTAATAATATCAAATAATATCTAAAATATCTCCTTGCTAGCCACTGGATCCGGCCGAACCAGACTTGGTCTCGTGGTGCTCGGTCGTGCCAACCTGGACGCTCGGCGCCGCCCCTGCTGCTGCACGCTCGGCAGCCCTTCGCACGTCCCTGGCACGTCGTCGTCTGGTGTAGACAGCGCCCCACATGACACCAGCAAATTGGATGCCATAGGCTGCGTATTATCTTGATCCTTCTAGTGTGCAAACTATTTCATCTTACCTGAAATCTTCTAGGTTTAGTTTCGCAAAAATAAAGAAATCGTCTAGGTTTAGTTGGACTGATTGTTTTGCATTCCAAAGACTGAAAAACTCTTTCAGTAGGTCAAGGTCTAGATTGTAGGCAATGTCTCTGATCCAGGCCATTGTTCTGTTTTTCCTTTTGCTGTGTTTCTTCAGGCATGGGAAAAGGTAAGCTGGGGTTGTGACTTAGAGCCAACGGGAATTACAAAATGATGCCTTGCTGCCATTGTGCATTGTTACTCTTGTAGCCGCTGAAAAGAGTGCTAAGTCCCCTGTGTCAAGAGGCAGCTCTGTAACGATCCATGGCCGTTACAGGTTACTCCAAGTAAACCAAAGCCATCTTAGCCGCAAGGGCTCTACTTAACCTGACCAGATCCAGGATGCCTAGTCCGTTAAACCGCAGTGGCTTGGCGATATAGGGCCATACCACCTTGCACTTTCCTCTGGAGAACTCCTTGTCACCATCCCAAAGGAAATGGCGATGAGATTTATCCATGTCTTCCAGCAACTGTTTGGGTGAGTTGAGGGATGTCAAGAGGTAGATAGAAATAGCACTTAACAATGATTTGACTAATTCTCGCCTCATATCTGGGTTAAGCAATTTCCCTTGCCATTCTGCGAGCATGTTCCTTGTCTTTTCCACTTATCCAGGATGCCCGATGAGTACAATTCTAAGACATCATGCCAATATGCATGAGCGATACACACGCATGGGATTGACTACTCCTTCCTACATCCAGGTAGTAGTTACTCCCATTTGAATATATCTATATTGACGATGTACGTGGCCCGACTACGGTTATGCTTATTTATATACTGTTACAACGGTGTTTTAATAATATATCAGAAATACATTGCACTTTTGAAAACAAATTAAGTAGTAAGATTTAGAATATATTGAAATGAGTACATAAACATACCAAATTGATAAATGGTATCTACACATCCTTGATATGGAATATTGAAGACCGGAGCAACTACAAGTGGCAGCATATAAAATTATTCATTGACAACTCATATACTAATATGATCCTAACTAACTATTTAAAACCATATTAGTAACTATCAAATACTATATAGGGTGTTACTTCTGATATATTTAATAATTTTAATTAAAATGTTTGGCTTCTCTATATTGATAGTATAGCAATAACTGCACATATAATATCTTGATAGGAAAAGTTCAAGCATCTTGAGAGGTTTGGGAGACTACTGGTGCCATATTTTCCCGACCGCTTAAGATTAATTAGAGTAAAATGTCAATTATTATAAGGCTTAACTATTAGAGTTATATTCAGGTTAGCACTGCTACCTCGTCCGAGAGATTTCGCTTCACGCTCTATCATTTATGTTAAATGATTGCTTGTGATATTATTATTATAGTGTCTAAGAATGTACTATGTGACATGAAAGGCTTATTTTAAAAAGTGCAAAAGTTAAGTTAATAAAAGATACAATAAACACATGACTTTTATATTAATCTAAGGATAATGGAGTTTGTAAGAGTCAATAAAAATATAATTTGAAAAAAAAATCAGATTCGTGACTTTGTAAGATATGTGATGCAACAAGAGACCCAATAGTTAATGGTAATGTTTCAAACTAATTGCATATTTTAAATATGCGTAAGTGTTGTGCCAAAGAAAAATGCGACTATAAATTAAAAATTTATTGATCAGCTCCTAGCAATATTAATAATTTGATGATAATAGGAGGTAGACTAGTATCTATTATAGTCAAGTATGCTAGAAAATATATAAACGGAAAATAATTTTATTTCATAAACATAACTCTTTATTAGCCATATGTATTAAACAGTAACTAACACTTATATTTCATAGAATGTAGCCCATGCGGGAGAGAACGGGTTGATGGACTAATAATAAGCCATAAAAGGTATACAATTCTCTTCAATACTAGAGCAGGTTTCTATAGCACTTTTACAATTTTCGATGCACCCCCATACATATACAAACAAACATGTTACAAAACACCGTACAGGTGTGATTACATAAGATAGTAAGACTTCTCTCCTTCTGCTCGATGAAGTAAAAGTGTTGGAAGATCAGTAATTGATGCAGAGGCTCCCACGTCATCTTGCGGTGTGGAGGCTCCTACATGTCGGCTATGGATGTAGAGGCACCTGCGTGCCGGCTGTTGATGTGGAGGCTCCTGTGCCATCTTGTGGTGTAGAGGTTCCTGCCTCGGCTGTTGGTGTAAAGGCTCCCATGCAGTGTCATGATGCAGAGGCTCCTGCATCGGATCCTAATGCAGAGGTTCGCGGTGCAAAAGATCTTGCCTTGTCTCGCAGAGCAGAAGCTCCCGTGTTTTCTCTTGATTGATCCCTCCGGCACAAGTAATAAAATTGGCCTCCACATGGCTTTCCTTGGGGGTTGTCATTGTTTCAAATCTTCACTCTAAAAAATCATTCATGTCGAGCACGGTAGGTACCGATGTTGGGAGATGGAGCTCCCACACAAAGTGAGAGTGAGACAGGGGCAAGCTTTCTATAGCTCAACTCTAGGGGTTGAAGGTTCTACTCTAGGGCTAAGGTCCTAGAGTCGGTGATTTGTAGACTGACGAGTAAATTTCTGTATGTTTCATTGCCCTAGGAAGCTGATGGTAGCACTCAAGACACAGAGAAATTATATAGGTTCGGGTCGGTGCCCTATGTCCAGTCTCAGAGAGGGTAGCTAGTTCGTGTTCCTTGGTTCAAGTGCTCTGAGAGCTTACAATGGGGGTGCAAGTTAAGAGTATCGAGGTAGGAGATGGTGGAAGTGTATGAATGATCCTGTGATCGCTCTCTAGGAAGGGATGCCTCGCTCCCCTTATGTAGTGTTCAAGGGCTAGGTTCTCTAGCTTCAACCCTAGTGATCAAGAGCCTGAGGGAGGGAGAAGCTAGGAAACTTGGTCAACAATCCATCCTATCTTGTCTTGGTGTCATCGCATATCCAGGTATGGTCATCGCATGGAATGGCACGGCGTCACTATGCTAGCGTCGTGGTCTCTATCCTTGAAGTGTGGAGGGCCTCATGGCATCATTGTGGAACTAGGCGGACTGTCCTAGTTTGTCAGCTGACCTTCTCGTCTGTGGGAACACTGGCGCATCTCATCTGTTGGAGCATCGACCCGACTGTAAGGGGTCGGGTCGAGTCTCCTGTCGGCTTGGACGATCCTTGAGATGATAAGTCCGGGGTCATGTTAACAATCCCACTGCAGGACTAGGTCATCACTGCCCCGAGGTGTTGTATTATCAGCACATTGGAGGTTAGAGGGGTGTTGTCCTACCCCGAGATCCCATGTCCCATGGGATGGCCATCCTCTCCGTCCTGGCAGAGTAGGGAGAGCATGCATGTGTTTATCGAAACAGGCATACTTGAATTGTGCCCCACTCTATCAGGGGAGATGTCGAGTGTAGAAGGAGAAGGATGTGGTCATGGGTCGGCCTCTGGCCCGAGGCCAGAGTGTCTTTGGTGGTGTACGAATGATGGCCCGCTGAAGTGGCTTGGCAAGCGATACCTTGAGATAGCCGGGGTATCATAACCCCTCGTAGGGTTGTAAGTCTCCCTCGTCTTAGGTACTCTGTTGCCACATTATTGCATTATAGGCCCTTGTAACTCTTTCCATATACAGGCCCTGTTAGGATCCTTCAGCTGTTAATAGATTGTCATTAATATTAGTTGTCATTAGCTAGTTTGGTCCAACTATTGAAATTAATTGTTATTAGATTGGTGTTCAGCTATAGCTAGACCTGTTTGAACAAAAAATAATTATTACTAGTAGTTTGCTATATTAGCTCTAGGGGCACAAACAGGGCCAGAGTTTACATGGTTTTCGACTATGCAAGAGGATCTGCGATAACGAGTGGACCGATGAATTGGCAACAAAATCGGCATACTGGAGCACGGGTCTGTTACAAAGTCAAATAGAGTTAATGATTTCACTTAGAAGTTAAGTCTGGTCGATAACTATGTGTACTATGTATATAAAAATAACGTACTAGTACAGTACTTGGTTTCAAGGCTTTTGAGATTCGTTTTTGGAAAAAAAATTCGGTCGCAACCGAAATGGACGAAATTCGGGAAAATTCGGATCAAATGCGGACTGAATTTGATGAATTTTCAGAATACAATGCAGATAATTCGCTTCGGAGCTCACTGAAATCGATGAATTTCGCAGAAGATTCGGATTATTTCGGTCGAATCCCAAGTTGGTCTATTTTATTGAACCTGTTAGTATATTCTTTGTTTTCTGATCAAGTAGTCCTATTCGTCCTAGGACCACTTTTAATAATGCTACCAAACTCGTAGTCCAGTGATTAGCTGCTTAGATATGAGGCAATTGATTGGGTAATTTGTGAGACCATGGGCCCACTCTTGAAACTAGCTTACCACACTCACAGGGAAACCGGTTTTTGAGATTCATTTTGGAAAAAAATTCGGTCAACTCTCTCGTCGTGAGAGCCAGACGCGCGCGGTCCAATAGGGTATTATATACACCGGCTCCATCTCTCCTCGTGCACACACCAACTAGCATTACACCACAGGGCACACCATTGCTGTCTCTGCTCCTCTCCTTGTTCGATCCGACCGTGAGGATCCTTACCCAGTGCCGGTGACTCGGCCGGTGAGGATCCTTAGCTCGACGACGATTGAAGCGCGCACGCCACAGCGTTAAAGGATTCAGGATTCGGATGAGCTGCAACGGGTGCCGCGCGCTTCGCAAGGGGTGCAGCGACAATTGCGGCATCCGACCGTGCTTGAGGTGGATCCGCAGCCCCGACGCGCAGGGCAACGCCACTGTCTTCCTCGCCAAGTTCTACGGCCGCGCTGGCCTCATGAACCTCATCACCGCCGGCACTGAGCACGACCGACCCGGTATATATATTTTAGAGTCGTATACACACTTCTCCCAGGTGCTCATGTGATGATGTCCGTGTATGCATGTGCAGCAATATTCCGGTCTCTGCTGTACGAGGCTTGCGGCCGCTTGCTCAACCCGGTGTACGGCTCGGTCGGCTTGCTCTCGTCCGGGAACTGGCAGCTCTGCGAGGCCGCCATCGACTCGGTCCTCCGCGGACGGCCCATCACGCAGCCGCCGCGCGCCGCCACTGCTGTCCCGCCTCTCCGTCCATGCGACGTTCGCCACGTCACCCGGAGGCATGCCGGCTTCCACCGGATCGCCACCAGCTCGCGGGCGCAATTCAAACGATCCGGCGCCTACTACATATCATCCGCGGGTTCCGACTCCGGCTTCGAGATCGTCTTCTCCTCCCAGCCCTCGGCTTCTTCCATGCTGGTCAACATGCGACAGGCGGAGCCACTGAACTGGTGGACGCCACGGCAGCCAAGCCACGAGAGTTCGGCGAGCCATGACGACGGCGCCGTACGGGAGAGCGACAGCAACGCCTCAACGCCTCGGTGGACACTGGGGATGTCTCTCATGTCAATCAGTCCGAACCGGAGCCACCAAGAGAGAGCCATGAGCGTGCGACGGATGGCCTAGACCTCACACTAGGTCTGCCACCGACGACGGCGCAAAAGGCCAAGCCATCAGACGTTGATGACCACCAGCCATGGCAGATTCAAGCGCTTGGTAGTAGTGAAATCACTCATAATCTGGTCGAGAGGGACTTCTGATTGCTTGGAACTCGTTTTCAAGCCAACGCTCGACTAGTTTGTCTGGCTATGCTTGTGTACATGAAGTTTTGTTTTTTCATTTTAGGTTCGGTATATACGATGGAAATCTAGTGCTATATATGTCGCAAACGGCAACATCGTAAACGGCGGTGTAGTCTGTTTTGCATGTCATTTAAACATTGCAAGTTAATCGACTTTGTCTATTTAGTTAACTTGTTTGTCCCATTTATTTAATCTGCCGCATAGCCTAAATAACGACAGGCATACGACTGTCTTAACGTTTTGGTGAAATGGATGTTTGTATTAAAAATTATCAGATGTACAAAATATTTACTAATTCCTTGCATGAATATTGAGTATACCGAGGCTCGTGGTAAGTGCATACTCTCCGGTATAGTGCATGATCTATACATATCTTCTTTCCACTGCAAACACAGATGAAAAAAAAAAAAAAGATCGATGTACTAAGTTAAATGCTGTCTAAGCGAACATAGGGTTCCCTGCACAACTTGTAGTTGTTCTAGATGAAGAGAACTTTTCTTGGTGCACGCGGCAAACCCACAAGGGGAGGTTCAACGAATATGGAGAAGACTGGTCGACGGGGAGGCAATGCATTAAAAACAACGCCCAAGCTCGCTGGGTTTGATCAGCCACGAAGAGCTGACGAAGACCTGACAAATGACGTCAAAAGTCTTTTAGCCAATTTGCCAAGTAGCTGTTTAAGTATCTGCAGCCAATGGTAGTAGTGTGGTTTAATTTGACACAAAAATGGTACGGTCGATCTATGTATAGGTTCCCTATGGGTCAGAATCCAACGGCGCAATAGTGGTATGCATCATGCACACGCTATTATCGAATGAAAAATCGATTAATACTGCATTGGTTGTATGTTTTAAGTATTTGGGGCTTTGTCGTCTTGAGTTATTTGATGCATATCTTATGCATTGGCATGCACCGTGATTTATGATTTACTATTTTGCTTGCCACTCGTTGAGTTGTGCACACCACAGTGTGACCAATGTCGGCCCTACCGCGCGACAGCCACCGATGCCGTTCGGCTCTCCTCGCTCAAGGCAGCAGACCACTCGAGCACCAGGAATGCCTGGTGGGCCTAGGTTGTGGACCGTGTGAAGGACCTGTAACGGCGATCAAAGGGGGGTTGAATGGGAGCCTCAAATTTCATTCGAAACTTTTGTTCCTTGGCTCGACAAACAACCCCAACAAGCAATACACAAAACGGTGATGATCACGACCCTATTGAGAGGGTAGTTGTTCACTAGAACACAGCGGATCACCACAAGACTAGGGAAAGAACCGGCAAACCAATCGGAGCTCCAACAAACACGATCCGAAAAGCAGCCTCACTGTTCAGGGGCGGACCGTCCACGGTGTCAGGCCCGGACTGTCCGCAGGTACCACGGCGGACAGTCCGCGTGTCTGCTCCGGACTATCTGCGGGTAAAAACTAGAAAATCAAATGGAATAGATGGGTTCTAGTCGAAGTGCACAGAATGACCTACGGACTGTCCGCGGTGTACAGTCGGACTGTCCGTGGGCAAAGTTCGAGAAAACCAACCGAACTGAGCAGTTCTGGTCACTGCTCGAACCTCACCGTCGGACTGTCCGCGCATGAGATGCGGACTGTCCGCGGTCCATGTGAACTGCCAGGTCAGCAAAACTCAGGAAGAATAGAGCACGAACTCGACCCCCGGACTGTCCACAGTTGCCAGGCCAGACTGTCCGCGGGTTCCTAGAAAATTGCCCGAAAATCGCCTTCAACACAAATTCGTCCCAATCTCTCTCAAATCAAAACCCCCTGCAACCAAACTTAGTAGAGATGTTCACAAAGCAGTGGGCGAGCTATCTCTAAGAGATCATCGTCCAATTTGGAGAGAATCGAGAGAAAACAAGAAGGGGAGGAAAAATTGTTCTTGAGGAGCCCTAGAGTAAGAAACGCATGGACCTTTGATCTCGAGGAACCAGACAATTTCCTTCAGTGGAAACCTTCCACTCACGTCATAGATCAACCCAGTGCAAAAAGAGGAGAAGAGGGAGAAGAGGGATCAAAACGCTCAAGAAACGAAGAATCTGAGCTCGAAAATAGAGGGAGAAGAGGGAGCTAGGGATGAACAAGTCAAGCACCATAAGAACACAACAAAATCTTAACTCCCGGAGGAAACAGAGAGGACTAGGAGCCTCTGCTCCCTTGATCTTGGTTCAAGCACAAATTCTAGGAATCTATGGACCTCTCTCTCACCAAGAATACTAGAGAGGAAAAACCTAGCAAGGAAGAAAGAGAAAACTAAAATTCGAAGAGGTGAGGGGGAAGGGGAACCCCTTATCCTTATTTATGAGGGTTACTACACATTTTCTTTTTGCCCTTGGATACATATGAGCCAAACCACTTAGCCATGGCCGTTATGGTCCAGCCCAAGCTTCTCTTGATCCGACGGCCACCGCGCCTCCTCACCGGTAGCCTCGCTTCCACGCGATCTCCCCGATGCCGCCACGTGCCGTCCGTCCTCATCGAGACCTCCGCCCGGGTTTTGATGCCCAAACCCGCGAAACCCGCAACCGATGGTTTTGAGGTGAAACTACCAAACCGTCGCCAATGGTTTTGAGGTGAAACCACCAAACCGTCCGCGAGTAGCGTAGTCCATACGCGTCCCCAGCCATGTGGACTTGCACTTGTCGATGCCCCAAGTGTCAGCCACCACAGCTGGCCGCCCGGCCTTTAGGACCCTCGATCTAAGCCTCACGTCCACCCTTCACCGCACCGTCCATCAGCATGGCACGCCCTACTTGATCTTCACCACACCGTCGACTACCGCCTCCGAGCTCGACACCTGCACAACACAAGCTAAGAGACATGTTTGTTCGACACATTCCGTGTGCCACGGTTAGCTGAAACACACCCACACACGCCAACGTGTTGGCATGTTGACAATCGCTCATCATCAAAAATCACTACACAATGGTTATGGAAAAACCATGTGTTCGCACCGTGTAGCCTAGGGCCGCGCCTCCGATGTGCTATGGGTGCATACCACCATTGGCCACTCATCTGGCAACACCTAGTTCGTGTTGTCCCCGACCCACACGGCACCTTCATCATCCACCATGACTCAGAGACACGTAGTCCTCCCTCCATTTCTATTCGAATATTCACTCAATTTAACTCAAAGTGCATGTTGTGAAATTCGACATAGATAAATAGAATTTTACTACTTGGTTCATTGATAACGAAAGTGAAATAAAATCATAGGACACTTCAAATAATTTCCAATATCCAAGTAAACCAAATTATATGGGATAATATTTAATAAATGATAATTTAAGTGACGCAATTTAAATAAAATAATATAGTTATTGAATAAACATTTAAAATCCCTAATATATCTATTATATTTACATAATATTTATCCTAAAATTATAAGCTGTACAGAATAATTAAATAAGAAAATATAAAGTGTTAAATAATTTACAACAATAAACGTATTAGGTTAAATTAACGGCTCGTTTGGTACAAATGTTTCAGGTCTAGATTCTCTTAAGAAACATTTTATGTGCTGAATGGGAAACACTTTATAAAACGATTGGACTGTTAGGCTATAAATGTTTATTTTCAAAAAAAAAATCATACCAGACTCTCCAGAAGATGACTCCGGAGACCCTGAGCTTGCTCGACTCGACTCTAACTCCCACTCTAGACTAACTACTACTACTCTTGCTTGATCTCAGAGACTTTGAGAGATATGATCTAGGAGATGTCTTGAGATGATGGATTCAGCCTCCTTTTATAGGGGAAGGTGGAGTAGAGGCTACTCCATCACCACGTCAGCGATCCGCGTGACATCCCTCCATTGTCCTTGGATCAAACCGACCTTGGAACCGCCTTGGATGGAGGGTGCTAATGAAGCCCACGTGGGGGAGTCATCCTTAAGTCGGTGGGGGGCCAACCGACCTGGCTGGGCACCAGGGGAGTCGGCCGACCCCCCAATGGCAGGTGGGCCCAGCCAGGGTCGGTTGGCTGAGGTCCCCACCTGTCACAGTGTGTGGCTCCACCTTTTGTCATATGTTGTCACGTTTGTTTGCTCACTTGTGGGCCCATGAATCCACGTGCAATTGATTTCCACCGTTGAATGAAAACACAACTTGATCTGAGGGCTGAGATTGGCTCCTGGGAGGTTGCCTTGGATTATGCCCCGAAGCTGAGGCCAGGGTGACCACATAGGGGGTCGGCCGACCCCCTTTGTGGGCCCATTTTGGCTCTGTTTTGCTTCAATTTATGTCTCCTGCAAATCACAAGCTAAGAGTACAAGTGGAACTGAATATTGATAAAATATGCTCATGATGTGTTAATCTTCCTTGAAACCGAGGCATGTTGATGGTGTTTTGAGTGTGAATTTTTAGGGTATATCCATCGTCAACACCGGCGTGCTTAGAAGTTGCCGGGAACACATTGTCGAAGGCATCGACATCTTCATTAGGTACGTCTCTTTGGAAAACTAAGTGAAAGGTTCTCCTGGCTGCTGAAGTGGGTGGAGCTTTAGGAGGCAATATACCCATCTTTTTCATAAGAAACACCTCTCCCCTTTTAGAAGCTGGAATGTGTCCCATTTGCTACTCTACAATCCGGCGGCTCCTATGCGGGACGAACGGTCTCTTGATTGCAGGCTGCTTTGGAGGTGTCTTGATGAGCGGCGGCGTTCGCTTCCGCTGAACCGCATTGGTGAATCTTGCTAATCTCCTGGCAGCCTCCTCTGGGTATGGAGTGTGATCAGATGCTAAGGCTGCAGGTGGCGAATTGCTAGCTGGAGCAGCGTCTTCAGGTGCTGGTGTTCGGGTCCGCGTAGAGGTAGCAGCCGGTGCGGTGGACGCTGCCGGCGTGGCAGTGACGCTCGGCGAGGTGATCACAGTCGGCGTGGTCATAGCTGCCTCCTCAGCCAGAACCGGGGTGGTCATAGCCGGCGCCACAGCCTCAACGCTCGCTAGGTGAGGAGTGTGTTGAACCTGTAATCATGTCAACATATGTATCCATGCATAGGTGCATTAGTTTCATTTCAAATTCAGTTTGAACATGTTTGTAATAGCGTAGAATCCAAGGCTCTCGGTGATTGCACACGAGCGCTCTTGGACCGCTTCTTCAGGCCACCTCCACCATGACCGGCACGCCATGCATGTCGCACGGGCACCGCAAATGACGGTGCACCGTGCAGCGCCCAGCCGTGGCGGAGGGGAGCCGATTAGGGTCAACAAAAGGCCAAGGTGAATGCATGAATAAGCTACGCGTCCCGCAGTGAAACAAACCGTCTCTTCTCTCGTGTGATTTTGCTTGCTCGCCGCCATAGGGGTTTTAGTTGACGCAGTCACCACTCGCCGGTGTTCCGCCTCGCCGGGCTCCTCGCTGGAGCTCCGGTTCCAACACTCTGGTATCAGCTCGTGCATGCAGTACGACGGGTCTGTGAGTCCCCCGAGCGAGCCACCGAGGAAGAAGTTCGTCGTTCCCCGCAAAACACCACCACCAACAACCATGGGCGACGCCCAGACCTCAAACAGCACCGGCAGCATCTGAGAGTTGACTCCTCTGGCCGATGCTGACCACCGACAACTACACCGAATGGGCGATGTTGATGCAGTGCAACTACGAGGCTTTGGAGATCTGGAGGGTGATCGACCCAGGTACCAATCCCAAGAGGGCGCAAGATCGGCAGGCGATGAGCGCGCTCTTGCGCTCAGTCCCGAAGGAGATGTGGCAGTCGCTGGGGAGAAAGACAATGGTGAAGAAGGCGTGGGAGGCGGTGAAGACGATGCGGATCGACGCTGATCGCGTCAAAGAGGTGAACGCCCAGAAGCTACTGAAGGAATTTAAGAACATTACCTTCAAGGAGGGCGAGTCCATCGACCAATTCGGCATGCGCATCACTGTAGGATCTCTGGAAGAGTAAAACGGCCTAGAGGGGGGTGAATAGGCCTGCAACAAAATTTCTTCGAACTGCTGTCAGTCCAGAGGGCGCGGCACTGCCGCGCTGTACCCGCGGCACTACCGCGCTATGCAGACAGAAACTGAATAGAGTGTAATTCGAAATCTGAGTAGAAACAAGTTTACCAACCGACTATCCAAGCTTCCTACACCTGCAGGGATTACAGATCGAGATCCAAACACAGCTCAACAGGTAGGAAGATGTAGATCGACCTCAAACCCTAGAAAACACCTCAACAACAAGTATGAATATGAAAACTGAACAGCACAGGGTGACACAAGTGTTTAACCCGTGGTTCAGCTCGCCACAAAGGCTGGCCTACGTCCACGTTGTTGAGGAAGTCCACGACTTGAAGCTCACCACTAAGGCTAGCTTTCTCCTCGGTCTCAAGTCAAGAGAGTGAACTCTTGAGATGAGGGGTGATTTCTTCGTATTGGGGTGAGGTTACAAACCTCCCTAGGCAGCCACACGAGTTGGCAGCTCTAGGGCGACGCCTAGCCGGCTAGGAGCAAAGCTCCAAGAGTAACAAACCCTAGGGCGCCGGCCAAACGTGCACCAAATGCTCTTTTGATAGTGGGAATCAGTAGATCCACTCTCCAATCGAAGTTTGCTGCCCTTTTTCTCAAGAATCCGTGGTGGATTTGATGGGAAAGAGTTGGGAGCTTGAGGGGAGCAATGGAGGGTGAGAGAGAGAGCTTCTGGTGTTCTTCCAACAGATATGTCACAAGGTAGATGAAGAGGTAAGTGGTGTGGGCCGACAGATGGGTATAAATACCCCTGGGTCGCAACGGTCACTTATGGGCGCGTGCCCGCACCGCGCACCGCCGCGCCCCCAAAACAAAGAAGATATTGAGTTGATGGCTGGCTGTTTTGGTAGCTGGATGAGGTTGGTGTTTAAGGATTTAGCATTTGGTAACACTTTTGACTAACAACCTTAGGATCCCTCTTGATAGTACGGCTTTTCCTAAACTCAAATTCAAACCGAAAATGAATTTAAACCTTCTTTGAATTTGGCAAAGCCTCCTTTTAGAAACGGGGACCCCTCCAACCTGTACATCAATCTTCCGTATTTCAATGCCTCGCTTGTCATCTCAATAAGTCTCATTAGTTCCCTAATTTGGTGGTTATCAACGCCAAAACCCACATTAGGGCTTGATTGCACTTACAATCTCCCCCTTTTGGTGATGGATGACAACCTAATTAGAGCTCACAAAAGATATCAAATAAATCGAGACTTTTCGAGACATGAATGTAGGGCCTCCCCCTAAATATGTGAATAGGATTTAAATTCCTAGAATTGGTATAAGAAACCAACATTCACATTTTAGGAAGATGCGAGGAGCCTTCCCTAAATATGTGAATAGGAATTGAATTCCAAGAATTGGTGTTAGAAACCAATATTCACATTTTTAGGAAAGTGAAGAAAGGAAGCCTCCCCCTACATTCATGCATCCCGTGGGGTGCTAAAAACAAGTGTCACAAGTATAAGACGTGATGCGTATGACATGGCATTTTCACACTTGAATCTTCTTTGGACGGGGCGCGGCACCGCCGCGCTCGAGAGCGCGGCACCGCCGCACGCCGACAAAAGAAGAAACACAAGAAGCAAGCACCACACAGACAAACTTACTAGAGCAAATTAAGACAAGCTAAATAAGCACACACAATATACATGTCCATATCCAATCATAAAGAGAGTCATAAAGGTAGCAATATTACACAAAATAGTTTTGAACGACACTCAACTCACAAACTAGGGAAACTACTCTCACACTCAAGCTCAAACTAGCTAATTGGATAGGACATGCTGCTGCAGCTGAACTGAATAACTGAATAGCATCATCACCAAGTCTCAAAAAAGTTGGACCCCTCTAATTTTCTCCCTCTTTGTCACCAAGCATCAAAAAGGGAGAAAAGAAGTAGAAGGATCACTCCTCATCATCACTGTCAATACGAGCACGACCCTGGCGGTGAGTGTGGGAAGTGAAGCGTGGAGGTCTAGCTGAAGTAGAAGGAGCTGCTGCAGGATTAGGATCATGAGCTGCCTTGCGCCTCCTCTGGAAAACTCTCTCAGATGATTGCTCCTCATGAATAGCATCTCCATCATCATCCTCAGACTGCTCGTCATTCTCCTCATCCTCCTCATCCTCCTCATCCTCCTCAGATGACTCAGTGAAGTGTGGAGAATCTGGAATAGGTGGAGGAGAAGGTACTGGAGAAAGTGTAGAAGTCCCTGCTGCTCTCTCACAAGCTGAATGGCTTCTCTGCTCTGCAGGCTGTCCTTGTAGGCTCTCTGGGAAGCATAAGTGCAATGAGACATCATTGACTTCAAATAGGAGCCAAGCTTCTTCCACCTAGAGGACTTCTTCCTGTGCCTATAGCTGCTGGAGGGACGGACTGGACTATCCTCAGGAGTGTCATGGTGGCTGCCCTCTTCTTCTTCTTCATCACTTTCCTCAACCACAGCTGCACCTGCACCCTTATCGTCAGCGGAAGTCTTCTTAGGAGTATAGGGTGTGTGAGTACAGTCCTTGGGAAAGTGTTTGCCTGTCACTCTCTCAATCATATACATTAAGTAAGGAGCATATGGCAAGTTTCTTCTTCCATCATCCATGGCAGTAGCTAACTCAACCCACATGAATCTAGGCACATTGAATCTCCTGCCTCTGGGGAACCGAGCAAGCACATCTCTCACATAGCCATTCAAATCTGATGCTGCCCCATCCTTTGGATTGATGGTGTTTCTGATAATGTTGTTCACCACATAATAAATCCCAATCAGCTCGTTCCTCTTGCCAACATTCTGACTATCAGGATTCTTCCACACATGCCTTAGTTCATCAGCATGTGCATCAATAGGATCTAAGTGCCTGTGTATCCTATCATAGCCCCTATGCTGCTCTCCAAAACCAAGAATCTGACAAAAAGTGACGAAGTCAACTCGATAGTGCATAGGTCCAGTCATCCAATGAACAACATCTGCCTCCTGATCCCAAAAGTATGTGGCATGGAACTGAGCAAGCACCTCCCTGTTCCAGTCATATCTGAAAGCCATTATATCTTTCATCTCAAATCTTTCACAGATCTTTTCAGCTGCATTGAATTCAGGCTTCTTCTGAGCTTTTACCTTATCCCACTCAATGTAACCCATGTTACTGATCTTTCTTCTCATGCACACAGAGCGATAGAAGTTGGACTGGAAGACATTCCAAAACCTGTAATCAATGCCATTTGCCTGCCTCTGCTCATAGGGATTTCTTTCTCTTTCAAATTCAACCATCTTGTACTTCTTGAAGTAATCAATCACTTGATGAGGTTGAGTATCTTCAGGGGCATGCATCTCATAGCTGTCTGTTTCATTCCTGATGTAGCTGTCATCAAATTCTCCAATGTGCTCAGGTGTACCTTGCTGTCCAGCTAGAGGAATGGAGTATCCTTCTCTAATTCTCATTTCCTCTTCTCTGATCTGCTGCTCTCTTTCTTCTCTTGTCAAGGGGGCAGCATGAGTGGACGATGTTCCTGCTCCTTTGCCTCTGCGAGGTGGCTGCTTTGCAAGGGCTGCACCTTTCCTCTTTCCTTGGTTTCCTCCTCCTTGATCCAACTATGCAATCAAATGAGTCGTGTAAGAAACTATAGAGAGACAGAGGATTAGGTGAATAACAGTGTTAGTTGAAGGAGTAACTTGATATATGATGCAGTGAGCAGGACAGTCAGTGCTGCAGCAGGGGTGCGGCACTGCCGCACCTCCCCCTGCGGCACTGCCGCGCCTACAGAAGCTCACAAAATCATATATCATTTTACTTTTTCAACTACTCCTGTGATCCAACTCGTCCTAAATATCTCCATTATTTTAGTAACACAACCAGTAAGATAGAGTGATTCCTTGACTATGGATTCTTTAGAGAAAATAGAATGAGGTTTTGGAGTTAGGTATCAATGTTTGATTCTCAACTTCTTCAATGCTTTCAGAGATAGAGAGAGCTGCAGATCTGCAGTTGCCAAATGCACAATGCTGCAGATCTGCAGTTGCCAAATGCACAATGCACTTAGGCCACGGCACTGCCGTGGGGCAACCTTCTCTCCATCAAGAAAACTCCAAATCCATTGATAGCAGCCATCAATTCCTATCCTCTATCCTTCATCCTTACCCTAGACACATGAATCCATAGACCAAGCATCACCATTGCATAGATCGGGTTGGTTAGGGTTTACCTTGCCACGTGGAATGGAGAGGGAAGAAGTGAAGGGGCTAGCCAAGCCCTAGGCCAACACCTCCCCCTGCGCGAGTGGGGGAGCTAGCCCTGGCGCGGAACTACCGCGGACAGCAGCAGCAGCAGCAGCAGCGCCGATGCCCTTGGAGGCGCCCTTGCTCGATGAGGAGAGGACGAGCGGTTCCTCAGGCTTGGGAAAGAATGAGGCGACGAAGAAGAAGGGCTGGGGGCCGAAAAGGATAAGAAAGAAAAGGACTTGGGCCCACCAGTTAAGATTTTGGGCCAGTCAGGCAGACAGCCCAAACCGCGGCACTGCCGCAACCTGGGCGCAGCACTGCCGTGCTAGCCCAGCAGCAGAGATACTGCTTAACTCTTTTAGATTTTTCTTTATATTCGATATGGACACATATTGTTGAAAAATCATGGCCAGATCCAAATCATCAACAAAAGCTATGGTCATGATCTTACAACTGAGATTTTTGAAATCATTTTAAAAGACATAAATGTAACTTTGAAAAACTTTGTCCTAGCATACTAGTATATCAATCAGAGGCATACTAGATTTCAAACCACGTTGCTAGAATCAAGGATATTTAGTTCACCACGCAGCTCACAAAACCTTGACTCATCGAGAGGCTTATTGAAGATATCGGCTAGTTGTTTTTCGGTGCTCACATAGCGAAGTTCGATATCTCCTTTGGTTTCGTGGTCTCTCAAGAAATGATGTCGGATGTCTATGTGCTTGGTCCTTGAGTGGTTTACAGGATTGTTTGCAAGCTTTATGGCACTCTCATTGTCACACAAAAGTGGAATTTTGGTGAATCGACATCCGAAATCAAGAAGGGTCTGCTTCATCCAAAGTAGTTGAGCACAACAAGCGCCGGCTGCAACATACTCGGCCTCACTGTGGATAGGGCTACACAATTTTGCTTCTTAGAACTCCAAGAGACTAGGGACCATCCAAGGAATTGACATGTCCCCGAAGTGCTTTTTCTCTCTACCTTGCAACCGGCATAATCGGAATCCGAATAGCCAAGTAGAGTGAACTTGGAGCCCTTGGGATACCACAAGCCAAGGTTAGGTGTGTGAACTAGATATCTCAAGATCCTTTTAACAGCTGTCAAGTGACTTTTTTTCGGGTTAGCTTGAAATCTAGCACACATGCACACACTAAGCATTATGTCTGGCCCAGATGCACAAAGGTAAAGCAAGGATCCAATCATGGAGCGATATACCTTTATGTTTGCAGATTTCCCTTTTGAATCAAGCTCAAGATGCCCATTTGATGCCATTGGAGTATTGATAGGCTTGGCCTTATCCATGTCAAACTTCTTTAGAATATCATGGGTGTACTTGGTTTGACTTAGAAAAGTCCCTTCCTTCAATTGCTTGATTTGAAACCCGAGGAAGAACTTTAGCTCACCCATCATGGACATCTCAAACTTTTGTGTCATAGTCCTACTAAACTCTTCAACATACACATGATTAGTACTACCAAATATTATGTCATCAACATATATTTGGCACACAAATATATCATTTTCAACTTTATGAGTGAAGAGAGTAGGATCAGCTTTGCCTATTTCAAAGCCTTCTTTAAGCAAGAATTCCTTGAGGCATTCATACCATGCTCTAGGAGCTTGTTTCAGCCCATAGAGCGCCTTTCGGAGTTTGTAGACATGATGTGGGAACTTGGGATCTTCAAAACCCGGTGGCTGCTTGACATACACTTCTTCTTGTATAGGACCATTGAGGAAAGCACTCTTGACATCCATTTGATGTACCTTGAAATCATGATGGGCTGCAAAGGCTAAAAGCATTCGAATTGCTTCAAGCCTTGCCACCGGTGCAAAGGTTTCCTCAAAGTCCAAGCCTTCAACTTGAGTGAAGCCTTGAGCCACCAATCTTGCCTTGTTCCTTGTCACAACTCCATTCTCATCTTGCTTGTTGCGGAAAACCCATTTGGTACCAATGATATTTGTGTTGGGTCTTTCCACCAAAGTCCACACTTGGTTTCTCTCAAAGTTGTTGAGCTCTTCTTGCATGACCATGACCCAATCCGTATCACCAAGTGCTTCCTTTACCTTGAGAGGCTCCAAAGAGGAAACAAACGAGTAAAATTGGCAAAAATTAACCAAGTGAGAACGAGTTGTTACCCCTCTTTTGATACTCCCAAGGATGTTGTCAACGGGATGGTCACGTTGAATAGTTTGCCTTAGCCTTGGATGCTCAATACTTTCATCTTTAATGTCTTCAGAACCTTCAGCATCTACTTGCTCAAGTATAGGCTCCAGATTGAGCCCTTGAACTGGTGAAGTAGGAGTTGGAGAAGCTGCTGCTGAGGTGGAGGGCGCGGCACTTTGCCGCCCTAGGCGCGCCCCGCCCCCGCTGTTCTCCGAGCGGGAGAGTGCTGCACCTTCTTACGAGTTTGTCGGCGGAAATTGGTGCAACAGCAGCTTGGGGATCCTCATCATCTGATCCTTGTTCTTCTTGTGGTCTTACATCACCAATGGCCATTTGCTTGATTGCTTTACAAGGTGGATCCTCCTTTCCTACAACACTTGAATCAATTTGCTCTACTTGAGAGCCATTAGATTCATCAAATGTCACATCTACCGTGACCTCAGTTCTACCCAAGGTTTTGTTGAAGACACGGTAGGCATGCTCATTTGATCCGTAACCAATAAGAATTCCTTCATCTACCTTAGATGCAAACTTAGGGGTTTTGGGTCTTTTGTTAAGTATGAAACACTTGCACCCAAAAACCCTAAAGTAAGACACCTTTGGTTTGTTACCGGTTAGGATCTCATAGGAAGTCTTGTTGAGCTTCTTGTGTAAGTAGAGACGGTTGATGGCATGGCAAGCTGTCTTGACGACATCTACCCAAAATAGATCCGAAGTCTTGTACTCATCAAGCATTGTCCTAGCCATGTCAATGAGTGTTCTGTTCTTCCTCTCTACTACACCATTCTGTTGGGGGGTGTATGGTGCTGAAAATTCATGCTTGATGCCTTCATCTTCAAGGAACTCTTCAACTTGAGTATTCTTGAACTCGGTCCCATTATCACTTCTTATCTTCTTGATTTGGAGACCAAATTCTCTTTGTGCCCTTCTAACAAAAGTCTTCACTTTGTCCTGTACCTGGCACTTATCATAGACAAAGAATACCCAAGTGAAGCGAGAATAATCATCAACAATAACCAAGCCATACTTATCACCCCCTAGGCTGAGGTAGGCAACCGGTCCAAAGAGATCCATATGAATCAACTCCAAGGGTTGCGTGGTTGTCATGATGCTCTTTGCTGGGTGAGGTACGCCTACTTGCTTTCCTGCTTGGCATGAGCTGCATATCCTGTCTTTCTCAAATTGAACATTTGTTAGTCCTAGGATATGGTTGTCCTTTTGGAGTTTGGCCAAGTTTCTCATCCCAACATGGGCTAGTCGGCGGTGCCATAACCAACCCATGCTGGATTTTGCCACTAAACAGGTCTCAAGCTTAGCTTTCCCTTTGCTGAAATCAACTAGGTAGAGCTTATTCTTGAGTTTTCCCGTAAAGACAATAGAGGAATCCTCCCTCTTAAAGACTTCCACACCTACATCAGTGAAGAGACAATTGTAGCCCATCTCACACAATTGTGAAACAGATAATAGATTGAACTTCAATGATTCAACATGAAAGACATTTGAAATTGAATGCTCAAGTGTAATAGCAACTTTACCAAGACCAACTACTCCCCCTTTAGAGTTATCAGCAAAGATGAT
Organism: Themeda triandra; assembly: GCA_018135685.1. NCBI lineage: Eukaryota > Viridiplantae > Streptophyta > Magnoliopsida > Poales > Poaceae > Themeda > Themeda triandra. The sequence continues at coordinate 26,228 of JAENPR010002549.1, read as the reverse complement.
GTTGTCACTGACTTTTGTAGTTGGGGAGTAGGATGAAAACATACTCTTATCTCCGGTCATATTATTTGTACATCCACTGTCAAGCACCCAACTTGACCCACCGGAGGAGTATGCCTGCAACACAAGTTTAGTTGCTTGATTTAGGTCCCCAATCTTTCTTGGGGACTTCAAGATTAGTCACAAGAACTTTAGGAACCCAAATAGAAGTATTACGAAAAACATTTCTACCATTGCCAACAAATTTGGCAAACACCTTCCCCTTAGTGTCATGCTGCAAAACAAAGTTAGAGTTCAACACTTGGAGAGGTGTCTTGGCACTTGATTGATAGAAACTTTCTTTCTTAGGTGCCATGGTAGGAGTATTTAACTTCTTGGGAACCTGTTTCTTCTGTGGGACCTGCTTCTTGGGCTTGACATGATAAGTAGCAGTGCTGGTAGCCTTCCCTTTCTGTGGGGGTGCGGCACTGCCGCGCCCAGCCGCGGCACTGCCGCGCTTGGCAGCTGCAGCAGGCTGGGGCTGCTTCTGTGCCACACTCTGTGCAGGCTTATCTGTACCAGCCTTGCCCTTACTCATGAATTGGACACACTCGATGCCATTTACCATCTTTCTTCCATTTGTCTTGGCACCTTTCTTATGTCCAAGCCCATCCTTGATGCGAGGATTTCTTCCATCTTTATATTGTGGCATCTTTGGTTGATTCACTTTGCCACCTGCCACTTGCTTGCTGTTTTTGCCTTTTGTGTCCAGCATGGTGTTCAACCTAGCAATCTTATCCTTCATAGCTTTCATATTTGCAAGGTTAGTGGAATAAGCATTTATATCAAGATTATAGCACTTTCCACAACCTTCTCTTGTAGAGGCCTTAGAATTGTCATTTGAGCTAGAGAGAGGTGGGGTGCTCTCACAAAGATGACTGTATTGCTTCTCAAGTTTGTTGTGCTTTTCAACTAAGACACAATACTTGTCATTGAGAGCAATATTAATCTTCTTTGTAAGAGCAAGCTCTTTCCTCAAAGACCTTGTCTCCCTTTTCTCTTGCTCAAAACCTTCCTCACTATCAATATAGAGATTTTCAGTCTTTTCAATGATATTTTCTCTATGTTCTAGCTCAGCTTTGACATGTTCTAATTCCTCCATGAGAGCTGCAATAAAACGCTCGGTTCTAGGATCAAGATTCTTAGCGGGTTTCAAACACTCACTAGAATCTTCATCACTAGAATAACTGAGATCACTACTAGATATGTCACTAGGAGATGGAGAAGGAGATCTCTTGTTCAGTTTTACCTTTTCACCTTTTGCCATGAGACAAATGTGATGGGAGTCATCATCATCGGACATGTTGTTGAAGAGTCTTGGTGGAGAAGATGTGTTGTGAATAGCTACTGTTGCAACCTCCTCATCTTCATCACTTGACTCTTTAGTTGAGTCCCACTCATGCCCAATGTGTGCCTCCCCGGCATTCTTGTATCTTCTCTTTCCATCTTTTCTCTCTTTCTTGCTCTTGCTTTGATTCTTCTCAAGTGGACAGTCAGCAATAAAGTGTTCGGTGCTGCCACATCTAAAGCATGTTCCCTTTTTCTTGCTCGGAAACCTTCTCTTGGTGAGCTTGTAGCCATTGTTCTTGATGTCTCTGTTGTAGTTCTTTATAAACAATGACATGTCTTCTATCTTCTTGTGATCAGCCCCATTGTCATCACTTTCACTTGATGTGGATGTTGAATCTTCTTCTTGTGGTGCTTGCTTGATCTCCTTGGGCTGACTTGTTGAAGCTTGCTTGCTGCCCTTGTGATTGCAAGCTGAAGTGTGCTTGTGAGGCTTGCTAGCTTTGAGTACAACTTCCTTGATCTTCATCCCATCAAGCTTGGATTGAAGCTCACCAAGCCTCTTTCTCTCATTTGCTTCTTCTCTTTGCATATCAAAGGTCAATAAACATCCAAGCACATCATTTGGAGTGAAGTGCTCAAACTTCTTCTTGCCTCTAATCAATGTCACCACGGTTTCATTTCTTGGAGAGTAGGCTTCAAGCATCACCTTCACCACTTTGTGATCATCAAGATCCTCACAACCAAATCCTTTGATTTGACCAACCAACACCATCAACCTATCAAACATTTCTTGTGGCCCTTCTTCACCTTTAATCACAAATCGGTTGAGCTTGGCCATCAAGACTTCAATTCTTGCCTTCCTCACTTTATCAACACCTTCATGTGCAATGATCAAGGCATCCCAAATCTCTTTTGCCACATTGACATTCATCACTCGGTTGTACTCATTGCCATCAAGAGCACTCAGTAGGATGCTTGTGGCTTGACTATTGAACTGGGCAGCCAAGAATTCTTCATTTGTTGGGTCTTCGGGGTTTTGTGGCTGCTGCACTCCCTTCTCCACAATCTCCCAAAGCCCTTGATGAACACCTGAAAGATAGTTTCTCATCAAGTGCTTCCACTTGGCATAGTTAGTCCCATCAAACCGGGGTAACTTGCCCATGGGCACATTGACAATAGACTTGCGATCACAATGGGTTAGATGAGAATAATTAAAGGATACAGTGGTGTATTTCTTCTTGTTGCTGCTGCTGCCCTTGTCCTTGATGCTCTTTTTCTCATCCTTCTTGTGGCTTCCTTTGGGATTCTTGGAAGAGTGATATGAGATATCATCATCACCATCATCTGAACTGCTGGAGAGCTCACTGGATGGTGACAACTCCATCTCTTGCTTCTTCTTCTTCTCCTCTTCCTTAGCTAGTGCCTTGGCTTTTCTTCTTTCTTCTCTTTGCTCTTGGATAACTCTTCTAGCTTCTTTTCTGCTCAACTTATCCTCGAGCTCTCTTCTTTTCTTGAGTGCATCTCTTCTTTCCTTCTTTCTTCTTCTTCTCTCGGCTTCACTCACATCCGTGGTCTTGCCACCATCTCGGATAGTGGCATTATCAGCAGTAGACATAGAAGCGTCACTGCTGTCCTCTGTAGAGTGCAGTTCAACACTCTTTGCCTTGGGGGCTTGCTTCGATGCTCCGACTTCTTCCATACTTCACGCGGTTAAGCGTATACGAAGCAACGAGGCTTCGATACCACTTGTAGGATCTCTGGAAGAGTAAAACGGCCTAGAGGGGGTGAATAGGCCTGCAACAAAATTTCTTCGAACTGCTGTCAGTCCAGAGGGTGCGGCACTGCCGCGCTGTACCCGCGGCACTGCCACGCTATGCAAACAGAAAAGTGTGTGAATCGAAATCTGAGTAGATACAACTTTACCAATCGACTTTCCAAGCTTCCTACACCTGCAGAGATTACAGATCGAGAGCCAAACACAGCTCAAGAGGTAGTAGGAAGTAGATCGACCTCAAACCCTAGAGAACACTTCAACAACAAGTATGAAAATGAAAACCGAACAGCACAAGATGACACAAGTGTTTAACCCGTGGTTCAGCTCGCCACTAAGGCTGGCCTACGTCCACGTTGTTGAGGAAGTCCTCAGACTTGAAGCTCACCACTAAGGCTAGCTTTCTCCTCGGTCTCAAGTCAAGAGAGTGAACTCTTGAGATGAGGGGTGATTTCTTAGTATTGGGGTGAGGTTACAAACCTCCCTAGGCAGCCACACGAGTTGGCAGCTCTAGGGCGACGCCTAGCCGGCTAGGAGCAAAGCTCCAAGAGTAACAAACCCTAGGGCGCCGGCCAAACGTGCACCAAATGCTCTTTTGACGCTGGGAATCGGTAGATCCACTCTCCAATCGAAGTTTGCTGCCCTTTTTCTCAAGAATCCATGGTGGATTTGATGGGAAAGAGTTGGGAGCTTGAGGGGATCAATGGAGGGTGAGAGAGAGAGCTTCTGGTGTTCTTCCAACGGATATGTCGCGAGGTAGACGAAGAGGTAAGTGGTGTGGGCCAACAGATGGGTATAAATACCCCTGGGTCCCAACGGTCACTTATGGGCGCGGCACTTCCGCGCCCCCCAAAACAACAAGAAGATATTGAGTTGATGGCTGGCTGTTTTGGTAGCTGGATGAGGTTGGTGTTTAAGGATTGAGCATTTGGTAACACTTTTGACTAACAACCTTAGGATCCCTCTTGATAGTACGGCTTTTCCTAAACTCAAATTCAAACTGAAAATGAATTTAAACCTTCTTTGAATTCGGCAAAGCCTCCTTTTAGAAACGGGGACCCCTCCAACCTGTACGTCAATCTTCCGTATTTCAATTCCTGCTTGTCATCTCAATAAGTCTCATTAGTTCCCTAATTTGGTGGTTATCAACGCCAAAACCCACATTAGGGCTTGATTGCACTTACAATCACCAACCTCGTCGGCAACCTGAAAACTCTCGGTGAGAACATCGATGATGTGCGCGTTGTGAAGAAATTTCTGCACGTGGTGCCACCTCGCTTCTCGCAGGTGGTGGTATCTCTCGAGATGTTCGTCGACCTCAAGACTTGACGGTGGAGGAGTTGATCGGGCGGTTGCGAGCCGCGGAGGAGCGGTTCGAGGACAAGACCGAGCCGATCACCGACAAAATGGGGCGGCTGATGATGGCCGAAGATGACTGGTTGGAGAAGCACAAGCACCGTTTCGCCTCGGGGTCCAAGCCCGGGGGGAGCGGCGCGGGCGGTGGCGCTCAGAAGAACAAGGCGGCGGCGCGATCTGATGGCGGCTCCTCGAAGCCGGTCAAATTGACCTCCGAGGGCATGCCACGTCGCAAAGGTCGGTGCCGGAACTATGGCATCTATGGCCACTGGGAGCTAGACTGCAAACACCCGAGGAAAGAGAAGAAGAAGGATCAGGCCCAGCCGGAGGCTAATCTGGCCGTCGGCGGCGCTGATCAGCCCGGTGCATTGATGTTGGCAACATGCAGCATCGTGCAAAGGCCAGCACAGTGTGTGCACCTGATGGAGAAAGCAGTACCGGTGGACGTACCTGAAGGTGTTTGGGTGCTTGACACCGGCGCCAGTAATCACATGATAGGCTCACTGTCAAACCTGACAGCGCTTGACACAAGTGTTCAGGGTTTAGTGAAATTTGGTGATGGCTCCAGCATCAGGATCAAAGGTATGGGTTCGTAGTGATGCAAGATCGATTTGATGGTCATAGAGTGCTTACTGAAGTTTATTACATACCTGGTTTGAAAAGTAACATTGTCAGTCTTGGTCAGTTAGAAGAAAAAGGCTTTAAGTATGTTGGAGAAAAGGGTAGACTATGTGTTTATGATCAGGAGCATACCTTGTTAATTTCTGCACCTAGAGTTGGAAATAGGCTATATTTAGCAAAGTTTGGTCTAACACCACCAGTCTGTTTACTTGCTCATTCTGATGACAAATCATGGAACTGGCATGCCAGATTTGGTCACTTGAACTTCAGATCACTGAGTAATCTGAGTGACAAATCTATGGTAGAAGGGTTGCAGAAAGGTTGAAAAAGTCTGTGATGGTTGTGTTCTTGGAAAACAACATAGAAAATCTTTTCCTCAAGTGTCAAGTTTCAGGGCTGAGAATGGCTTGTAGTTAGTTCATGCTGACTTGTGTGGGCAAATTACACCTAAGGGCATAGGGGGTGCCTCATATTTTCTGCTAGTGGTTGATGATCATAGTAGATACATGTGGGTGGAAATGCTGAAGACTAAAGATCAAGCACTTGAGTGTTTCAAGAAAATTACACTCAGGGCAGAAAGTGAGTCAGGCAGAAAATTGAAAGCCATTAGGACAGACAGAGGAGGAGAGTTTAACTCAAATCTGTTCACTGTGTTCTGTGATGCTGGTGGGATCAAGCACTATACCACAGCCCCATATACTCCACAGCAAAATGGGGTTGTGGAAAGGAGAAATCAATCAGTGGTTGAGATGGCCAGGTGCTTGTTGAAGACCATGAAGGTTCCCTCAGTATTTTGGGGAGAAGCAGTGAGAACTGCTGTTTATTTGCTGAATAGGTCACCTACCAAGGCCCTAGACAGTAAAACTCCCTATGAAGCTTGGCATGGGAAAAAGCCCAAAGTAAGTCACTTGAAGATTTTTGGTTGTGTTGCAAATGTAAAATTGGTTGGCCCTGGTATTAGTAAGTTATCAGACAGATCAAGCAAGATGGTGTTCATTCGATATGAATCTGGCACCAAAGGCTACAGACTGTTTGATCCATCCACTAGCAGATTAGTGGTGAGCAGGGATGTAATATTTGAAGAAAATCACCCATGGAACTGGGACAACACAAGTTGCAACACAGACCAGCAAGTGTCTGATACATTTATTGTACACTATGACTTAACTGACCAAAATCCGACAATAGACAATGCTGAAGAAGTTGCAGCAGAAAATGCAGATGATTTTGCAGCTGCAGGGGGTGAACATTCAGCAGGACCCTATTCAGCTGGTCAAGGGAGCAATGTTGCTCCAAATGATACTCCAGGATCAGTTGCTGCACAGAATGTGAATTATGCAACCCCACCAAGTCAACATTCAGAAGATACTTGGGGTGGACCACTCAGATTCAGAACTTTGAATGATTTGTTTGACACAACAGATGAACTGGAGGGTTTTGAATACAGTGGGGTGTGCATGCTAGCTACAGATGAACCAATTGGAGTAGAAGAAGCTCTAGAGGAGCAGTGCTGGGTTGATGCAATGAACAGTGAGTTGAGGTCAATTCAGGAGAACAAGACTTGGTGCTATGAAAATCTGCCAAGTGGTCACAAGGCAATTGGTTTAAGATGGGTCTACAAAGTGAAAAGGGATCCACAGGGTAATGTAGTCAAACACAAAGCAAGGCTTGTTGCAAAGGGATATGCTCAAAAATATGGGGTGGATTATGAGGAGGTTTTTGCTCCTGTGGCTAGACTTGAGACTGTCAGACTCATGCTGGCTCTTGCTGCAAATGGCAGGTGGGAGGTTCACCACATGGATGTTAAATCTGCTTTTCTCAATGGTGAGCTGCAGGAGGAGGTGTATGTTCAACAACCACCTGGTTTCCAGAATCCAAGGCAAGCAGGCAGGGTACTGAAACTGTCTAAGGCACTCTATGGCCTGAAACAGGCACCCAGGGCTTGGAATGCCAAGTTAGATAAGGAACTTGTGAAGTTGGGGTTTTGTAGAAGTGAAGAAGAACATGCAGTCTATAAGAGAGGTAGTGGAGATTCTTTGTTACTTCTTGGAGTGAATGTTGATGACCTTGTCATTTGTGGGCCAGACAGAATGAAAATTCAAGAGTTCAAGCAACAAATGAGCAAAACTTTCAGCATGAGTGACTTGGGCCTGCTGAGCTATTATTTGGGAATAGAAGTGAAACAAAAACCTGGTCTGATTACCATCTGTCAGAGAGCATATGCAACAAAGATCATTGAACAATGTGGGATGACTGGCTGCAATTCTGTAGACACACCCATGGAACAGAATTGCAAGCTGCTGCCTGGGAAGCCCAATATGGCAAAGGATGCAACCAAGTTCAGAAGCATTGTGGGAAGCCTGAGATATTTAGTGAACACAAGACCTGACATTGCCTATTCAGTAGGGATGGTTAGCAGGCTCATGGAAACACCAACTTCTGAACATTGGGCAGCTCTGAAAAGAATTGTCAGATATGTAGCAGGCACAACTGAGTTTGGCTGCACATATGCTTGTAGACCATCAACAAATCTGAACCTTTTGGGCTATTCAGATAGTGACCATGGTGGAGACCTGGAGAAGAGAAAGAGCACCTTAGGTGTCATATTCTTCCTGAATGGCAACTTGGTGACTTGGACATCTCAGAAACAGAAGGCAGTGTCCTTGTCAAGTTGTGAAGCAGAATACATTGCTGCAGCATCAGCAGCATGTCAAGGTGTTTGGCTTGTCAGGCTCCTTGCAGACCTCACTGGACAGAAGTTGCAGAAGTTCAAATTGCTCATGGACAGCAAGTCTGCTATTGAATTGAGCAAGAACCCAGTATATCATGACAGAACCAAACATATCGACACTCGGTATCATTTCATCAGGGAGTGTGTTGCAGATGGCATTGCTGAGGTCGATCATGTTTGCACTGATAGGCAGTATGCTGACATTCTGACTAAACCTCTCGGGAGGCTGAAGTTCGTCGAGATGAGGCAGCAGCTGGGGATTGGTGAAGTGTGCCACGATTAGGGGGTGAAATGTTGAACCTGTAATCGTGTCAACATATGTATCCATGCATAGGTGCATTAGTTTCGTTTCAAATTCAGTTTGAACATGTTTGTAATAGCGTAGAATCCAAGGCTCTCGGTGATTGCACACGAGCGCTCTTGGACCGCTTCTTCAGGCCACCTCCGCCATGACCGGCACACCGTGCATGTCGCACGGGCACCGCAAATGACGGTGCACCATGCAGCGCCCAGCCGTGGCGGAGGGGAGCCGATCAGGGTCAACAAAAGGCCAAGGTGAATGCATGAATAAGCTGCGCGTCCTGCAGTGAAACAAACCGTCTCTTCTCTCGTGTGATTTTGCTTGCTCGCCGCCGTAGGGGTTTTAGTTGACGCGGTCACCACTCGCCGGTGTTCCGCCTCGCCGGGCTCCTCGCCGGAGCTCCGGTTCCAACAGAGTGCGCACCGACGGTGTCGTGGTCGTAGGCGGCGCCACAGCCAGGGTCGTGGACGTAGACGGCGCCGCAGCGGGAGTTGGGGCCACATTGTGCGCAGGCAGCACAGCGGTGGAAGGCGTGCTGGGTGATCCTGGCTCCATCGATGGGATTGGGTCGCGCTCCACATCCTCCGTGATCCTGGACGGTGCCGCGGCGTGAGTCGCAGACATAGGCGTGCTGGGCATGACCTCCTCCTCTCGCTCCACAGCCGTCAAGACTATTGAGGGCACCACGGAGTGAGTTGCGGATGGGTACATCTGGCGCTCTAGGCGTCGTGTCCACATTGGCAACCTCCGTCGACGCTGGCACCTGTACGATGGTGTTTGGAGATGGCGGTGTTGTGTGTGGATTTGGCTCATCCACTGTCTGAATGTCGACCAGCCCATTGACATCAGGCAGGGTAACTTCCGCAGCCGAGTTCGAAGCCTCCACCTCCGTCGCTATGATGGGGAGGGTCCGAGACCCCCCACTGTGGAACCCTGCCTCAAGGACCATAGGGTCCGAGGTCGACTGCCACCCAGTGAGGTTCTCAGTCTTGTAGGGGAGTACGAGTTCGTCTCTGCTGCAGGCGCTTCGACCTCTTCGATCTTGATAAGCGAAGGTACCTACAGTTTAGTACTGCTGCATTGGATGTGGCAACTCATTGATGAGCTCCGTATGTTCTTGCTTGAAAACAAGAGGTATGCATCAACCACTGAAATTTGAGGTTTCCTGTTTGCTATATTGTCAGCCACGCCCCCTGCTCATAAATAAGTTACGTTTTATGGTTGTTTAAGCCAGCTATTTAAAGTTTTAATTACAAAGTATTTATTATGCACTAAGTTTTGATATTTGAAAATACTGCGATTATCTTTATTGTGAACATCAATTTCTCAAAATTATTTAATTTTTGCTATTGTGTAAATTTTTTGTCATGATATGTACTATTAGACAAAGTTGTATTTTGCAGATGATGTCTATGTCAAAAACATCATTTTTTTTTGTTTAGAGGGAGTACTCATTTTTTTATCTCAAGTCGTTACCATGCTTCTTCATATTATAGATACATGTTACAGGTGACTTAAAAATTAATTCAAGACTTCTGCACTCTTGTCCTAGGTACATTGTAGTTATTGATGACAGATTGGCTATTGATGATTCTTGTCCTAGATACACAGTGTTGAGGGAAAAAAACAGATTGGCTATTGATGACTCTATTTGTCCTCAAATAAAATGTTATAAAAGTATACTTCTGCTATGTTGTATTAATATTGTTTAATAAAAGGGGTTTATGCCTAGATGTTGTAACGTCCCGCCTCTTACAGGCCGGGCCTCACTTTGTCCTTACTCGTGCGAACCCGGAATAACTTCCCAATCGGTCACCCATCCCTAAATAACTCAAGATGGTAATGCTTCTTATTTTTATAGATGTATTTTCAAATATCTTAACTATTAGTTTCAAACTTCTGCACTGTTGGCTGGATAGGTATTTAATAGTTATCGATGACATATGGGAGACTGAGTCTTGGGAAACAGTGAAACTGGCTATGGATGACGACAATGATTCTGGAGGTAGAATAATCATAACAACTCGGAAGTTAGACGTTGCCACAAATGCAGACAAGCTGCAACCACTTCCTTATGATAGCTCTAGACAGTTGTTCTTTGCAAGAACATCTGTTCATAAAGAAAAATCTGTTTATAATCTGCCAGATGAGATATTAGATATGTTTATAAGGAAATGTAGTGGTATACCGTTAGCTATTATCACAATGGCTAGTTTACTGGTGGGTAAACCAAGAGAGGAATGGGCAGAGCTATATAACACCATTGATTTGGGGAGTAAAGATAATAAGGAAGCTGAAAATACAATGAAGATATTGTCCTTGAGCTTCCTTGAGCTACTATGACCTACCTTCACATCTAAGGACATGCTTGTTGTATCTTGGTGTATTTCCAGAAGATTCAGTAATCCCCAAAGAAACATTGGTTTGGATGTGGGTCGCTGAAGGTTTTATCCATCAGAAAAATAGAATGAGCTTGTATCAAATTGGTGAGGGATACTTCAATGATCTCATAATTAGAAGTATGATCCAACCGGTAGAATCTGACTATGACGACAACACTGTCATTGGTTGTCGTGTCCATGACATGGTGCTTGATTTCATAAGTTCGATGTCCCGAGAAGAAAATTTTTGCACTGTATTGGATGATGACTGCACAGTACTGCTAAAGAGCAATGTCCGTAGGCTAGCCAGCAACAACAGCATCATATGGGATCTGGGTTATCATTCTAAAATGCGTAAACTAAGATCATTTATTGCCCGCAATTGTTATATTGTGACAAGAGTGCCACTTTCTAACTTCACATTTCTACGTGTCCTGCTATAGAAAACTGTTGCGCGAGGTATGATTGCTCTGTCCGAGTTGAGGATCTAAGATACTTACTTCAGTTAAGATTTCTTAGTCTATATGGAACACTGATCGGTAGGATCCCTGAGGAAATAGGAGCTCTAAGATTCTCGCAGACGCTGGACTTGCGTGGATCGGAAATTACAGAATTGACGTCAAGCAGTAGCTTGCCAAAACTGTTAGCATGCCTGTGCATTACTATTGAGGGAAATGCCTTTTATGGCAATGAGTTTTCGGTGAAGGAGATGATATGCCTAGAGGAGCTGTTAATACATGTTCGGAATTGTAATACTAGGACTTGTCTTCTGGAGGATCTGAGCTGCCTGAGGGAACTCAGGGTGCTCGATATTTTTCGTACTTTATGGGATGAGGAGGACGCAAGAGATCTTGTGCAGTCTCTACGCCATCTCCAGAAGCTTCAGAGTCTAAGAATTTGTGGTTTTGATCTAATTACTACTGATGCACCCACATGGCAAGCAATGGAATTGTTACTCCCACGCTGTCTCCGATATTTGGCCGTAGATTTGTATCGAATTCAGTAAGCTGCCATCATACATCACCCCTTCGTGTCTCAACCTCTCCCACCTGGACTTGAAGCTGGAATGCATTGATGAGAAGGGCCTGAAAATCCTCGGCACATTGCCGGTGCTCCGGTCTCTTGACCTGGAATTGGGGTTGTGGTCCCCATCCACGATACTCAACATCAGTGGCAGTGATAATTGCTACTTCCCAGAGCTGAGGTTCTGCAAACTGAGTGGCCAATGCTGTTGTTCGTTACCGACAAAGAGGACAAGAGTGTTTCATTTCATATATGGAATGGACTAAACGACATCTCCATGCCTTCTGTGTCTGATGATGTGTTGCAAAGAGCCAGACCCTCTGTTTATAATGATGAGTTGAAGAACGAAGATAAGTTGCAGAGCCCTATGCCCTCTGTTTCTCATGATGATGAGTTGGACAGACCTCTCCAAAGCATCAAAGGAGGTCGCCTCATGCCAAGCCTCCAAGTTCTTCACTTTGAAGTGTATTATCTGGACGACATTCCTAACTTGTTGGACAACCTTGGCTGGGAACACCTCTCTTCGCTCCGGGAAATCAATGTGGATCTTTACTTGGAAGATGTTTGCAAGAACATATTGGAAACAGCCCTAAGATGTGCAGCCGAATTTCATCCCAACCATCCGACACTTCATATAAATATAGAAGTAGAGAAGTTCACAAGGTCCCCAAACGGTACGGAATCCAACTTTCCATAAGTTTTTAGAGTACTACCTTGCACTTATTTGATTCCATATCCTTGATTAATTAATTTACATATCCTTACCATATGTTTTCTAAGTAAGGTGTACTCAACTAATTGCCATATATTTACCAAATTTCATCAATTAACTTCCATATCTCGCAGAGAGGGAGCAATATACTTCATGATTGGTTGAACAGCAACAGCCCTTGTGGGGACTGGATCCATCATCCATCATTATTTACATCTGATAAATCCATTGCCATGCTAAGGCGTAAGAGGTACTCCGTGCAAGGCAAGTGCAAGTATCTTATGTATTTTTTTCTCATATAGATTTAGAAAAATACGAACACCTATGATATGAACAGATATATCTGACAACTTTAAATTCATTGACAATGACAGAATAGAATGTTCCTTGTGAGGAGTCTATGGACCTCCAGCAGCAAGTGAACTAATTCCTCGATTTATGAGACCTGGATCAAACAGAGCAGCAACTAATTCTACTTGGTTCCTACTTATTTAGATATATTTCAGAGTTTCATCAATCTAGAATGGGATTTCTCAAGTTTGTTGGGCCATGAAAGGCAATCGAATGGGAGAATCATTGACTCCCTCTCAGAGCTTCATGATGCCTACTTGGTTAAAGTTGAAATGGCCTGGTGGCTCTGACTGATTGTATTTACTTCTCCAAAAGTGTATGTTTTCAACATATTCAGCTTTGCCGATTCTTAATTTCATTTCATCTGACTATATATTAATTTCAGAATTTTTGCTTCTTCGGCCTAGAGTTTGTTCTAATCTGTGATATGGCCTTCGAAAACTAGACTGAAGAAAAAAATAAACAAACACTCTGTTCTGCTTCTCAGAACAGGGGAAACCATTTCTTCACGAAACCCTCTTGATGCTTGGGTTTTTCTCCTCTACTTTTTCTGCCCCTTGGTGCATTATCAAGTTCTTTGCTGTTGTGTTTTGTCTTATTTTGGGTATCCTACGATTCATAGACCTGGCATGCGGATGGTTTCAGGAACAAATTGGAGACGGCGCAGAGACGTGCAGAACCATCGGACACTTCATATGAAAAAGTAGAGATGCTGACATGATCTGCAAACGGCACGAAAATCCCACTTTCCTTAAGTTTTTTAGAGTATGTCTAGAACCTAAAACGGAGCAGCTATGTCTCACCAGCTTTTAAGTTCACTGACAATGACTGAACAAACTGTTTCAGGTGAGGGAGCGCTGCCCTTGGCATGGTTCCAGAACACGCGAGGAATCCATGGAGCTCCAGTGGCCAGCGAACAAATTCCTTGATCTATGGCCAGCGAACACACGAGGGATAAAGAGAGCAGGAACTAATTCTGCTCGGTTCTTTCTGCTTATTTGCATAGATTTCTGCGTTTGCTCTTCTAGAATGGTATTTCTTAAGTTTGTTGGGGAAACTGGGCACAAACGGAGGTCAAATGGGTGATTTGTCAACTTCCTTTTTTAGAGCCTGGTGACTCTGATTGTATACTACTATGCAACTTACGGCACCAGCTGTTGATCGGTGTTGGTTATTTGTATGGGTCAGTTCAGTTACCACTTACCAGTAGATCCACATCTTGCCCAAGATCCACATGCCTCCACACAAAGCAAAAGTTGAGAGAGCCCGTCAAGCACGGGCGCCGTGGGCAGCCTCATCCCCAAGCTCTTTTCTTTTTTTTTTTTTTTGATAATGAAAGCTTTATTAAATTCAAGATCGTTACATCGAGATGATACAAGGACCTTAAAACCCTTCCGGCCTCTGTTTAACAAGGATACACACAGCCTTATAAAAGATCATAAAACAAAAGGACACACTAATGACACTCAAGCTCTATCAGCGCTGCTCAAGGAGAAGGACAACCTGCAAACCCGTGTGAAGGAGCACATTAGCTCCTTCTCCCAGGAGCTTGAGCGCAAGTGACTGAATGGATGATTTTTTTTTTTTGAAAGAACTCTGAATGATTAATTGTATATTGATCTCAGGACTTTCTATAGAGTGGTTTGAAACACTTTTATTTAAGGTGTGTATATATGACGGTAGCTTTCTAGTGTGGGTGTCCAACTATTACACTAATAAATTAAACATTGTAAGAAAATTAACAACACCCAGTAACAAAAGAATATTAACCACAGCCTGCCACGACAAGGCACAGTTTTTTGACTGACAACCTGTTCTGTAATGAAGTCTTTTTATTATTCACTTGTGACAACAATAGAAATAAATATAACCCCAAATTGTTTAAGCCAGATATGTAAATCTTGAAATCAACACAAGAACTGTTCAATTAGTGATCAACTCTGCCTTTCAAGAGAAAGAGCAAGGAAAACCCTAGGATTCTTGGTAAGTTCGTTGTGTAAGAGAGCTTCATTGAGGAGCTTCTCTGCTGTGTTGACAAATTCATCCATAAGTTCTGTCGACGATCCAAAATGGTCCAGTATTATTGGCTCAAAGCCAGCCCTTAGCCCGTACGCTATCATCTTGGGGCTGATCACTGCTTTGTTCACACCAGCCATACTGTCATGAACCTGAAGTTCATTAATAGAGAAAGATCCCTGCTCCTCTATTATCTCCTTTACTTCTTTCTCAGATGGCGCATATAATGGTATGTAGAAATCCTTCAATTTTTGTTTATCAAGCACACCCTGCAGCAAGAAACTCATGAATAATGAAACATTGAATTTCCTGTATCAAAGTCCAAAGCCATTTTGGATATATAAGCTAGCAAAATCATACCCTTGATGCCATGTCGTCTAAAATACGGGCTATGAACTCCCATGTTTGTTGAGCTGATCCATCGCTGGCAGAAGCCGGAGATTGTGTTCCAGTCAAAGAAACAATCAACCTTCCTCCAGGAACCATCTCCTGTGCCCTGCACTCCAAGAACAAAAGGAGGTCCTTCCTAAATTGCCGGGCATAAGCATCAAGCACAACGGGCCGTGTTTTCTGCCACAGTTGCTCGTCGCTATGGTACATCGGAATGCCATTCTTCAGTAGGTCTTCAGGCACCTACCATTTACCACATCTTAAACATTAAGCTTAAACAAAAGTAGTTAATGCTACCCTGCTAAGGGAACAGAGAATATGTTTGATTAAGTATATAGGAACAAAAATGTGGGTACCTTTGAAAGCCAGTGCAAGCTATTTGATGAGAGGACAAGATGCACGGATCCAGTAGTGAACAGCCTTCCATAGAAGGACCCTGGCACAATACTAGTCATGACAAAAGGTGAGAAACCATGCTCACCCTTGTCAATGTTTTTCCTTTCTTGGAATGCTACCAAGTGCTTGACCGTAGTGTTGAAATCATTGCTGGGAAGGTCGTTGAGGAGCAGGCTCAGCTCAGGAGGTGGCTGCTGGAGTTCAAGACACTGGTGATGAATGGCATCAACAGCAGCAGAGACTAAGGTGAGTGCACTGGGGCCACAAGAGCAGCCAAGGTCCGCGATCACCATGCTTCTTGAAAGTGGTGTGGAGTTGCTACACAGTTTCGTGATGGCCTCTTTGATCTGAGGCTTCATTCTCATCTGCTCTGCACTCTGCATGCGCATGAGTTGTTAAGTTTTTCTGTGGCATCTTTTGGATATGAAAATCAGAAGGTTAATTGCGTGTTCCGTCTAAATCAGTTTACGAACAGGTCATGTCCAACCCAAGGATCTCAGTGAAGAAACCAAATCATAAAAAATACCAACTGTACACTGAAGACCATCAAATAAAAATGGCAGAATTATGAACACTGATTTTGAAAAGGGAGAACCTAGATCAGCTATATAACCTCTAACCCAGTTCTACTTAGTGATGACATATTAATGGACCACTAACCTTAGGATTTGGTATTAATCTCTAACCTAAAGATTTGGTATAAACAAACAAGTTCAGCTGTAGGATACTCTTACCCAGTTCTACTTAGTGATACTATGTTAATGTACCCCTAACCTTAAGATTTTGTACTAATCTCAACCTAAAGATTTGATATCAGCAAACAAGTTCAGTCGACCAAGACGCACCTGAAATCTGGAGTTACGAGCATAGCTTGTTTCTCCTTCTCCTGGATTCATACGCACAGTTTGTTGGGCATCCATCTGCTCGAGTTCTTCACCGACGAAGAACAGTCTCACAGCTACCAAAGAACTTTGTGCTCAAGAACCAATGCGTCGGAGTCCAGTTTATACGCGTTCTAGTCAACTACAGCTCTGTATTAGTTAGTGATGCCATATTAGTTTATCTGATCCTTTAGTTGATCGATGCTACAGATTCATGCATTGTGTCAACAACCTGCAGAGCTTTCAGATCTCAACTACACAACCTGGACTAGGTTCCTGTCATAGCCATAAGTCAACGGCTGGTTGGAAGCAATTATACAGAGCTAATCAAGTTGTCAGGGCAACACGTTATTAGCAATCAAATGACACAGTTAACGACAAAACCTGTCATCCATCCTTTGTACTCTCTCCGTTTGAAAATATCTATCGCTTGCGCTTGCCAAGGAACAACTTTAACTAAATATATATTAAAAAATAATATTTATGTTATATAATTAGCATCATCCGAAAGATCTTTGAATCTAGATTTTTAACAAATTTATTTAAAGATATAAATATTGTACATATTTTCTACAAATTGAGTTAAACTTATACGTAAAAACAAAAAGCGATAGTTAATGGGAACAGAGGGAGTATGTTAATCGTAGACAGGGCAAGGATTTCGAGATATGAGATTGTAGTTATTGTCATGACCACATACATAACTCTGGCGCTTGTCTTTAATGGCTACTGTCTGTGTGTGATGCATCACAAGATAAAATGAGGCGTTACTAACAGAGCAAGCATATTTATGCACTATAGAAAGTTGAATTTCTTTTTAAAAAAATCATAATCTATATAAAAGCAAGTATCAAGATGTTCTATTTGAGAGAGGTTGTGGATAGTAGATTATTGTTATGTGCTAAAGATTACAATGCAAATTAAATTCTCACCTTTTATCCCCGAACACTAATCCCATTGGATCTTTATCTATGATCTTTACTCGGTTAGCATCCGATCCAGAGTAGACCTCCCTGTGGTACAGAGTAGGCCTATGATCTTTAAAACCGTCGCTGGACACTTAGCCCATGAGCATTCGTGTGCAGCGTTTGTACGTGAAGGAGTTGGGCTGGGCTCGGACAAGGAGTGTGTGTAGCCGAGTCAGTGGGCTGTAATCCAAGAAGGCAACAAATATATGAACATGGATCAAGCAGGGGGGACTTTGACCAACATGGGCCAGTTCGATGATTATCTTGGGCCTGGCGAGCCATTCTTGCAATAGGCCTAGACCTTTTATGTCGCTATAGGCCTAGCGGGCCATTCTTGTCTTGCAAAAGGGCAAGAGTTTTACGTCGCCAATCCCAATCTATGAATAGTTCTCATTGTTTGTTTATGTTCCGCGAACGGATACACTAACTATTTCCATTTCCAAAAGATGAAAAAAAGTATCTTCTTCATCCAGTTGCAAATTGTCGATTCTGAATTGTCTAGCTACGGATTTATGGACTTCACAGGACTTAATTAGTGTTTGTTATAAGATATGAGAAACACACATACTTGCTAAGTTATTCTATTACAAAAAATTAGGAGGAATTTGCTATTACAACATCATTATAAAAATAGAAATTATAAATTTTATTACCGTTAACAAGACAAGGGCGGCATATTTGCTAGTGACAATATTACAGGGCCACGGGGATGGAACTTCATGGTAATAAGACTAAAAATTGAAAACAAACAATTCAGTAGAACAAAGTACAAGGTGGAATGCGTAATGGAGCCCGGCAAAAAGTTCAAAACATGATACAACCAGAAAATTTGGTCTGTAGTACCAAATACAGAGTTGAGAAGATTATTAGGAAACAACCAACTGATGAAGCCCAGATATTGGTAGATCTCGCCTAGCTTGCACGAAGAGCAGTCTAACGGACTGCATAAAACTTATTCCTTCTCCAATTTAAATGCAGTACGTATGCTACCGTTTAAGCCTTGGCGTTCGGGTTACCCGAAAATTTGGGGTCGGGTAGTTCGGGTAAAGAAAACTACTACCCGATATTCTACCTGAAAAAACACTACCCGTAATTTCGGGTACCCGCAAATTCGGGTTCGGGTTCGGGTTTTCCCGATCTACCCGAAATTGACATAACTAACAATATGTATAGAGAATTCTAGCAGTTGTACAAATACGAGATGTGCCCAAGTGCCGAATAGGAACATCCGATGTCATGGTTGTTTCTAGGCCACGTAGTGGGCTTGAATGTATATGTTGATGACAGTTTTTTTACAGTAGATGCTGGTGACATTAGTAGGCTTTGAAAATTTCGGGTAATTTGGGTAAATCGGGTACCGGGTGGTGTTACCCGAATTACCCGAACTAATTTCGGGTATTTGGAATCACTATCCGAAATTGCAATTGGGTAGATCGGGTTCGGGTAGTTCGGGTGCGGGTTCGGATAGTTCGGGTACGGTAGCGGGTAATTTGCCCAGGCTTACTACCGTTACCAGCCGAAACCTACATAAGTTATACGTAAGATTAATCAGGGGAACATGTAGAAGTTAAGATATCTCAATTTTCAACTGTTATATACGGCCTATATGTGAGAATATATAAAGAACAGATAAAATTCCCTATATATGAAGTTTGTGTAGTTAGATCATATCAAGAATTATAGGTATATCTAATATATATGCTTTGTTTAGCCAAATTCAAACCTTGGGTACATGTTTTCATAACACCTAGAGTTAGCAAGAATGTATGTCTCTAATAGAGACAACGATGTTGACAATATCCTAACATATGTGTATGTTAAGCCACGGAATCAAGGGTTCCTGACCAAGAGACCCCCAACTGAGCCCTCCGGGATCGCCCGGGGGCTACACCCATCGGTACGCTTGAGCGCACTTTCCGACTAAGGGAAAAGACTGAGCCCAAGCACGCATGTGCCTTTGCTCAGGGATTAGGAGCTCGACTAAACCTTAGGCCCCCGACCGACGAGGGCCTAGACCTAACCCTTAGCTCATTCTCGGCGTTCGACACCAGCTAAGGCCCGGGCACTGAAGGGCAAGACGACACCCCGAGCCACCGAGGCTCGGGGGAGCTCTTAAGGGCTGCCCCTTTGGTGCGGCCTTCTTCGCCGCTCCCCGATAGGGTCACACGCAGAGTGACACAAGGAGACAAACTCCAATGCGGCCTTTAGGGGCTCGGGGGGCCCATGTGTCGGCCCTCGGCTGGCCTCCAAGACGCCCATCTGCAAGATCCCCGTGGACTCCGGTGCATGTATGTTGACTTGAGACTCATCCACCCCCAACCCAACCCCCTCCCTCCTCTCTCCATCCCCCCCCCACCCACCCCCCCCCTCCCCCCCGCGCCCAAAAATGCCTTGTACTAGACCAACCTCAAAATATAAGGGGAGGTCGGATCCTATAGAGGAGGGAGGATGATTAGAGCATGATCGAAGGATCATTCGCCACTCCCAGAGCGATCCTGCAACAATCGCATCATGACCACTCCGCTCTTGCCTAGCATTAAGGACATAGCACCTCCACTCCGTCGTTTTCCTCCTCTCCCGGTGAGGGAAGACTTCACCGGTGGCAGGCAACCTTGGATTAGCACCGAGCTGAAGCCCTAACAAATCTCTCCCTACCCTCAGTTAACCATTTGATTTTGGGCGCTCTTGAGTATAAGAATCATCAGCTACTAGATGTAGGGCATCATCGGCCCAAACCAGGATAAATCAATGTGTCCCTCTGTGTGATTCTTGTGTTCCTAAGTCCACTCCAGCCACTGGAGGTACACACTTTGACACCGACTCAAACAACATGCTTGTCGCGGTTCCGACCCCGTGACAAGTATCTTAGGTTTAACTATTTCCAGATATAGATAAAGCTAGTTGAAAAAGGCTACATTCATTCACGGAACATATAGCCGGTTTGTCACATCTCAACTCCAAGATCTATTCTAGACATGTAGTTTATAGATTTTTTTAAATATATATATCATCTAGCCTAACATATAAACAAAATTATTTTATTTGTCCTAGTGTAAATCAAATATAAAACAATATAAAACAAATGTGTAGATTTCTACCCCAAGTGTTCCGTCAAATCCCACGTCGGAATGTAAGATGGGGAGACGACCAAACCACTGGCTCGAGGACTACCGACTCACAATGAGACACTAGAACATAACTAGATACAAAAAAGCTCAACAAAGATCCAGTGCATCATCATCTTCAAATGTGTCACTATTTTAGAACATTATCATCAAAGTTTTGTCAAACAAAAACTGTAGTGAACTTATTCGATAGGAAAATGTATGCCCAAGATATTAAAAATCTGGTGCGTTATACATTTACCCTTGTAGGTTCCAGTGGAGTGTAAAAGACATGTATATTGAGTTCTGAAATCCTTGTGGCTCCCATATACGAAATTGCTGTTCGTTTGACAGTGCCCTTTGCCATAGTAAATTCTCCTGTCCCTCCAACAATGCTCCACTCACCATTTATTTGGGAAGTCCCTTGTACTTGTAGTGTGGACCCATTGAACCTGTGTTGTTCACAAAATCAGAAAAGAATATAAGAAAAATTCGCAGCATATCATATATACATACTCTACTCTAATAGCAATGTAAAGTTATTCTATTGAGTTTTTTGCAATCAATCTATATATATTTTTTCTCAACATTATATACACCGCTATAAAAAAAATTAAGAAACATGCTTCGTGATAAATAGAGGCGGAGTATTTTTATGAGCCTACAGAGACACTATTTACGGAGACAGTCATCTTAGGAAATGCCTCATGAAATCGGTTATCAGAGGCAGCATTCTTAAGTGGGCGTCTCTTTGAAAAAGCTGTATAAAAAATAATTCATAACTTTTTATTTGAAGTTGGATAAAGGCGAACTTTACACAAAACATATCTCAACGCGATCTACAACTTTACAGTGGGTACGTTTTTTTAAAGCTATTTAAAGTTGTAAAATTTTGATTTTCATTTTATAAATTTTGAGATTTGAAACTCAGAATTCTCAAACAACCTGGATGTTGACATTGTCCCTACTTTTTATTTGACATGTTTTGTTTCAAGATGTTTATTGTTTAGAATTCTAAATATGTGTTCAACTTCTTAGAAAAAAAAATTTTTAATTTTTAATTGACCCTGAATTTTCATCTTCATAACACCAAAGTAGTAGTGGTCACCCCAACCAATATGTTTGTAGTTGATTAGTTTTTATTGAAGATCTTTGGAGGTTCAAATATATGTTTTAAGTTCTCATATTTTGCTACTTTAATGTATTTAATTTGTTAGATCATGGCATATGGAGACACGACCTATACCAAATTTATAGTGCTTCATGGTATTAAACTTTATAGTTGAAATTTTTTTTCATTTGAGATCATTTAGTGACCAAAATATTCAATAAAATTTTATGAAATGTTTAAAGCAAAGGATAGTGTCCTTAAGTATACTCCGAAATGATTGTGTAGTGCATTGGCAGGAAAAAAATTGTTTGCGCTGGAGGTAATACCTTTGAATCTTGAACCACACTCATTTTTTGTCTAGTGGTGGACGATTTGGATGGCTTGCATGTTGAGATAGACTTATAATGGTGATTAATTTTATAAGAGATATAAATAGATATAGATTGGACTCCTCTTATCGAAGAAATGAATAGCTGATGGTGCTAAAGAACTGATTCTCACCTGCTGTTCTCCCCGAACACTAATCCAAGGTTGTAGTGCCACGCATCGGGGAAAACGGCTACTTGGACACATGTGCCCTGAAGATGTCCGACGATTGTAGCATCAGCACTCCTTGTAGCTGGCCCATCGGTTACGGGCCACGAGAAGACCCAGGTGGTACCAATTATTCTGTCACTTGTTAGAGTGGTCACTCCGTTAGTCCCCGTCCATAATACACCTCCTTGTTGTATAGGGTCATCTTGAGCTCACTTTGGACGGGGAGGTATGGAGTAGAGGCCATGGCAGCTGTCTTGTTCTGAATCGATCTCCTTGTGTTTTTCTGAGGAGATGTGTATATTTATAGTTAGATTTCCTTGTGTTTTCTGAGGAGACGTGTAGTATTTATAGCCAGATTCAAGGAAGCAGGGCGTCCTAACGTACGCGGGTAACTCCGCCGATCAAGCTGGCGATAGACTTTAGCCGATACAAACGAGAGCGAGGAATAAGCCATGAAATTTCGTCGTGCTAGAGACGAATGAATAAACCAGATGCTGAACCTCTTTGTGTACATCAATGAAGGAATAGTTATTTGAGGAACGGAGCTGCTAGCGCTGGACGTCTGTTTCAGTATATCTAGTTTTTAAAGTGCTTGTTTGCACGATCGTAGTATGGTTGATTGTCCAGATGGGCCTTGGGGCCACCATTGTAGTTCGTGAGATTGGGCCACGGCCAACAAGAGATCCCAGGGGCCCTAATCCTCTGGGCCGACTAATAGAAACTTGAACTCGCTTTCCAAAGCTGCAAAAGTTGGGTAGTAGCGCTTTTTTCAGAAATAGTAGCCTTCGAGGGACCTAGCAGCAGGAAGCGTGCTTTTCAGGTCTTTGAGATTTTCTTCATCATAACTTTATATGTAATAAAATTATAAATATTTCAAGTGATTGTAATTCGTCTACGCACGAGATTGCTAAAGTGCCTTTGATTTGAGACCTGCGTCAATCGTTTGTGTGGAGCAACCCCCTCCCATTGTTTGTAATTGACACGGTAGTAGCTCACGATTTGGCTGAGCTCACGTCTATTAATACAAAGCCATGAGAGCCGAGTATGAGATCCAAAAAAAAACATATGACCCAATTTATTGGATTCTTATATTCTTCTCACATTAAAATTCAATTCTACTGATTCACAAAAAAAACAATTCTACTATTACTGCGATGAACAGCTGAGACAGTCGAGTCGCAGAGGGGTCTCACCGTCTCAGGCTGGGGACTATCAGTGTTTTCTCAATTCAGATCAGAATTCTACTACTACGCGGCACGTCGCTGTGGGTTTTACCCGCTCCGTAATTTTGAGTCATGGGCCGCCTTTGTTCTTTGCTGAATGTGTATACTTTTGTTGCTCCAAATAACAATTATTTGTCAAATAAACAATATATCTTTATTTTCTCATGGATACAAGTGATCAACGTCATAACCTAATGGGACACTTTGTGTTATATAGTATTCTACTTCTAATCTTAAAAATCCTTCCATTTAGAACGTGTTTATTCATTTTCCTTTTTTAATTACACAGTACGTTACGACCCACAATGTGCACGCACACTCTCCCCTATGAATACGCGTACGCAAACTTTACCCCTATGAGCACTCCTCCCAGGATCAAGTAACGGCAGTCCTTACTTGAGGCCACGCCGTTGTCGACGGAACGCCGACTACCACTTAACGCATACTTGTAGAAAAATTCTTGGCGGGAAAAGTCACATAGCACCAAGATTTAACCGCAATGGGTAGCGTCACCTGGGATGGCCCTACCATATTAATTTCCAAATCCATTCACATGTTTGTTCATTTATTGGAACATTGTTAAGTGATGTTGGCACATTTGTGGTGAACCAAACCTTTTCATTTTTCAAATTCTAACCTAATGGAATGGGATATTTTTATTTCCTTTACAACCTTTTCTTCCAAATTTTTTTTTTCAAAAAATAATAAAGTAATTGAACATTTTTCTTGATTTAGAAATATTTTTTATCAACGTCATAAACTAATGTAACTATTTTTTATTTCAATTAGAATCCTTTTTGTCTTACATGATTTTCGCCACGTCCAATCGTGCCCTAAAACTTTGTGAGGATTTTGTTGGATTTGATTTCAAAAATCCTTACTCTCAACGACATCAGCTGATGAACTAGCTATAGGCCTGGCGGGCTATTCTTTCAAAAAAATCAAGGCTTGTAACTAGCCTATGAGGCATTCTTTTTATGGATTTAGCAAGCATGGTGCTTTCCCTCTCAAAAAAAAAAAAAAAAAAACCAACAAACAAGCATTGTGCTACTTCAAAGAACGTATGAGATACAGAGATATTGTCATTTCGTTCGATACATGTATACTGGATGATAAACAATTTAAAAATGCTTTGATTAGATTCCCAAAAAAATGCTTTGATTAGTAACCATCAATGTTATAGTGTTTAGTTAGAGGTAAAGGGGGAAAACAAAATAAAGAAAAATATATTCTATAACTCTAGTATTCGGCCAATAAAAATCATTTTCAAGCCTTAGAAATAACCATGTTAATTAGAAAACAATGGCAGCATCGCTCTACACATTGATAAATCACCACTAGTATTGTGACCTTAGTATTTCGGTAAAAACAACTCTCCACGGTAATGCTCTAGGACTAAAAAACCTACACAAGAGCCATTGACAGAGTTAATTAATCCTACTTTCTGAAGTTTTTCTTAAAAAATGGGGCAAATGTGAACCTATTACCACCTTCCACAACCTTCTAGAAATCAGCAGAGTTCTAGATGTTTCAATGGAGATCAAGCCTCTAGATGAAAACCAGTAGAGATCCGACATTAGAAAAAAAAAAAAAAAGATCATGAAATTTTCAGGACACAAGGCACAAACACGATAAACCAAAGGAGCCAGATTGATTTGACAAGTTTGCAACGGGTTTATTTTAAGAGGGTCAGTGAGTTTGATCCCATGCCATCACCTCGTCAGTTACAACTCTGCAAAACTGAACATCAAAAAGGATTTAGAGCTGCCTGAAACAGATGATGAAAATGGCACTCCTCTCGTTTCCATAAGCTTTCCTCTTGGTCACCTGCTAATCAGTTCTGGGACAGTTTGTCCCTGCCCTGACTCCATTCTCATCGGCTAGCTGGCACACCTGCTGCCTGCCTGTACTTAGCGTCATGGTTGCTCGACCAGCCTGTGCCTCCTCGTCCATGGCTGTCTCCTGAAGGTCTATGATTATGTTGTGCAGCAAGCAGCAGACATGATTACCAGGGCAGCTTATGCTTGTCCGGCGCCACATCTCCCCTGCAGGAACTTCCATGTCCTTGAACTTGGCCAGTGTCCTCGGAGGCAACTGTTCTCGCTGCAGAGTGCCTACTGTTGAACTCAGCATTGGACTCTGTCAGGTCTTGTCTTGGTAAGGTGTGAGCAATAGGAAGAAGAGAGGCAGCCCGAGTCACCAATCAAGTATTCCCGATCTCTGATCCACATCTGATACCTTCAGCTTGCTGCCATTCAGCCGTTCACCTTTCTCACAGAGCTTGAAAAGGCCAGAGCTGTGCAAAATGTTGACTCTTTCATGCTACAGGTACCCCCAGTCACGATGTCTGTGAACCTCGTATCCAGATCAACAACAGCTTGCAATACCATGCTGTAATTCTTCTCCTAATCGAGCCACAGACCTGGCAGTTTGGCTCAGCTGATCAAAAGGCATTGTGATGTGGCATAACGCCACAACAGTTTGACAGACCATGGATCTTCTCAAATTTGGACTTGATCTTCTCCATTTCACTAGAGTCTGGCCAGCGCAAGTGGTGGCTGCTCTCTCCTCCATAGCCTCAATGAATCTCCAAGTTATCGTGACACGGTTGGAGTGGTTCCACACCAACAGAGGATCCTACTGTCACCAGTGACCCACAGGGATTCAGCCTCACTTCCCAATGCCACTCGATCTTCCAAACACAGCATTGTGCCATCAAGAAAGGTATAGCTGCTGGACCTCACCATCATTTCATCTTTCACCAAGTTGCAGACATAGTCGAAGGCTCTTCTTGGCATTTTGAATACAGACTCGAATCTCTGCGCATCCTCGGTAGCAGATAAGGTTCCTGAGAAGGAAACATAAGACTAGTTATAACTCCTAAACTTCCATAATTGGTGAGTATTAAGCAAGAGCTCTCTTGTAATGAGTTATGACACAGAAATCACAAATGAATTACATTACAGCATTCTATCTAGCATTATTAAACTTAGCAGCAAGGTATTTGTCTGGTACAGACCAAACTCCAA